>JACEEZ010004559.1:0-19702 GCA_016584305.1 Chionoecetes opilio | reverse complement strand
CCCTTGGGTTCACGCCAAAACCATTGGGACGCCGAAATGGCCATGCCTGATGGCCGTTTGCCACGCATCCATTCATTCAAGTGGTTCACACAGGGGTTGCATGCACGTGAGGGGCCCACTTCTTATCTTGATCCCCTATACGGCACTTGAAGTAATGCAGATAAGCTGCTTTAAATCTTGTAAGAGGTTTCTTCAGACTGTCAGGGGTAAAAAATTCCACGTATGTACAAAAACTGTCCGATGCATTCACACAGTTACGGCGCTCCATCACAGCTCGGTACAAGGTACTATATACGGTAAACCAACTAAAATTAGGACTCCACTAAATCAAACACATCATATCTGCAAAGAAAAAGAAAATGTTTAAACATATGTCAATAGCTGTACGATCAGTAGGTAAAAATGTACTACACAGCCTGCTAACCCCTCGCCAATACGCAGCGCGCACACCCTCCCCTGCTCACTGCATAAACCACACTGACTCAAAAACACTGCACTGCCCTAAATAGGCTTGAGAAAAGAAAGATTAAGAGTTTAAAATGAAAACATTGGTGAAACCTATTTCTACTGATTTTCCCCAAATTTTTTTCATGAATTGCGTCTGGTTCTCAAAAACTGGACGTATAGAGTTAATTGAACATCAGATTCGAGTTCAGCAGGGTCGATTTACTTATAATCAGCTTCATTTAGTCCAGGGGCGGCATTTTGGAAGGGGCTCTAAACTACACCCTCTTAGCGTCCTAAGACCGACTTAGTTATACCGGGCCAAGAAGATTACTAAGAAAGCATTTTCGGGCGTCATCTTAGCCTCGTGTAAGGGGACAGAAGGCCAACCCTTCTTAGTGCCACCTAACCAATCAGCGCGCGCGACACAAGTCTGTATTTGGCGGGAAATACGTATACCACGCCGAGTGTCTCTCTCTCTCTCTCTCTCTCTCTCTCTCTCTCTCTCTCTCTCTCTCTCTCTCTCTCTCTCTCTCTCTCTCTCTCTCTCCTTTTTCTTCTTCTATTATTTCTTCTCCCTCCTCTTCCTTCTCCTTGAGTTGCCAGATATGTATTTCTGCTAGTCACAGTGCAGTGTACACGCCGAGGGAGTCTCTCTCTCTCTCTCTCTCTGTCTCTGTCTCCTTTTTTTTTTTTTCTATTATTTCTTTCCCCTCCTCTTCCTTCCCCTTTTTCATCCCCCACACACACATCATAGCCAGTATGTGATATTATCGTGAATAACGACACTTTTTTTTCTGGTGTGTTTTGATGTTTAGAATTAATCTGCTAACCGTTTCTGTCGCAAATCATATCTATTCCGCCCAGCCCACCCCTATATATATAGTATATATATAGCCCACACCTATATATATATACATAGTGTATTATACAGCCTAATATACTATATACAGTCTAAAATATATAATATATAACCAATAATATAACCATTGTTGTTATGGTGACGGAGAAAATTGCGGGCTAAGACAACCCCAACCCTGCCTTAGTTTACACTCGCTGCACTGTCTAAAGGCGCTATTACACGGGCACTTTTCTGCTCAGTGAGCAGCTGCTCACTGAGCAGATTTCACTGAGCTGCTCAACGAAACTATTACACGGTGATCTGTGTTTTGATGAGCAAAATGCATACAGACCTGAGTGCGGTAATTATACAAATGATCATAGCGCTTCCTATAGCGGTGCTTGTTGTAATGGAGATAGCTTTATTTTGGGCGCAAAAAAAAAAGAAAAAAAAAAAGAAAAAAAAAAAAAAAAGTATACTTTGTGGTTAAAGTTAGGTTAGGTTCATTACAAGCTATAAGGTTAGGTTAGGTTTTCATTAAAACCTTAAGGTTAGGGTTAGTGTTTCATTAAAATTTTTAAGGTTAGGTTAAGTTTCATTAAAACCTATAAGGTTAGGTTAGGTTCATTATTACATTTTTTTTTTTGTGGGGGTGGGGGTTGCGCAAAATAAAACTCCATTAGAACAAGCACCTATTGTAGGCCAAGAAAAAATAGGGAAATACTTTGGAACTCATCCTTCCGGCTTTGACTGAAATGAACTACCGCACTGTATTGTATGCTTATTGTACTTCACATCTGTAAAGGTTCCAGCGTGCGCTCAGCCTTGGTTAACCCACACGGCGCTATGAAATATGAGGTGCCTCAAAAAATTCTAAGTCCAGTTAGGTTAAGGTTAGGTTAGGTTAGTATACTTTGTGGTTAAGGTTAGGTTAGGTATACTTTGTGGTTAAGGTTAGGTATACTTTGTGGTTAAGGTTTGGTTAGGTTAGGTATACTTTGTGGTTAAGGTTGGGTTAGGTTAGGATACTTTGTGGTTAAGGTTAGGTTAGGTTAGGTATACTTTGTGGTTAAGGTTAGGTTAGGTTAGGTATACCTTGGGGTTTAAAGGGTTAGGTATACTTTGTGGTTAAGGTTAGGTTAGGTATACTTTGTGGTTAAGGTTAGGTTAGGTTAGGTATACTTTGTGGTTAAGGTTGGGTTTAGGTTAGGTATACTTTGTGGTTAAGGTTAGGTTAGGTTAGGTATACTTGTGGTTAAGGTTAGGTTAGGTTAGGTATACTTTGTGGTTAAGGTTAGGTTAGGTTAGGTTAGGTATACTTTGTGGTTAAGGTTAGGTTAGATTTTTACTTATAGTGACTTTGATGATTTTTTTTTGGAGCCAAATAAATCACTTATATTTGCTTCCTCACCCAAAACCCCGTATTCCCGCCAGTTCTCCAGGCTTGTTAGCTATAGGGGGAAGAAAAAAAGATAGGGGTAAGGACTTCTTCCAAAGTTTTACCAAAATAGTTGGTGTGTCTGAAAACGACCGCGACTCTCGTCCATTATTACCAAAAGTTGTTTCGTAGTCTATATGAAACCATAGTCGTTTCGTACACTCAGCGCAGAGTTGAACTGACTACTAGAGTTACGAAATGACACCAGGTATGTACGAAAAAACTCAAAATCAGTGTACGAACTAACTACTTTCAATTCAATATACCAAATTAAGAAAGTTTTTTTGATTAGGCCAAAGGCTTTTGATTCATTTAAACTTCCTGGGAATCCCCGTGAGTAGCTTCTATGGACCACTGTGGCCCGCGCCGTACCCGTGGCCGTGGTGGTACGGGGCTGACGCCGTTATAGTGGACGAGAACTGCGCGTTCGCTCTTTAGGTCAGACACACACTCGGGTGCTAACACTGCACTCTTAGCCTCTCTCGCTTTACCATATACACCACACCTGTCACTACACACCTGTACGGCCTCGCAACACACCTGTCGCCTGTGTATCACCGTAAATAAATGACTTAGGTCAGGCTTCTTAGGAATTGAGGGTGCATGTTTTCTTTTTTAATGTTTTTTTTAACAAATAAAGGGCTATATATGTTCCATATTGTAGGATGTGCCTGAACTAAGTCAATCAGTAAGCTTTCCATCTCGTCTGTCCAGTCAGCAGGCATGTTGATGTCTTTTTGAGTTTTAGAAGAAAATGATCTTGCAATAAATAATATAGTCATCCACTAATTCGGTCCTTTATAACAGAAAACGTTTTTGCTCACTCAAATGACGAGCAAAAATAGCTTCGAAGTAGTTCTCTGTTTGCTCAACCAAACAGCTTTCATCGAGCAAAATCCTCAAAACTGCTCAGTGAAATCTGCTCACTGAGCAGAATAGTGCCCGTGTAATAGCCGCTTTAGGCGGAGCGAACTTTGCTTCCGAAAATGTCCACCTAGCGCTAAGATGGTCTTAGTCCCCTAAGATGGTCTTAGTAGTGTTCCAAAATGCCGCCCCAGAACCATATCTTCGATTTTTTTTTGTCTACTAGACTAGCACTTTTTCCGTCTAGTTAGTCGAACTCCGTTGGTTTTTTCTCGCTCTGACTAGTTAGGTCCGTCTGAATCAGTCATTCTGAGCAGTCGTTTCGTGATCGTCTTTGTATAAAAAGTTGAAGTCAACTTTCTTAGTCAAATCAAAATCCATAGTGATTATTTTAAAGATATTCGATATAATCAGTAAGTTTTTTTGCAAATTATAATTCATACGTTTAAAAGTATTAAAAAATTTTTCAAGTGACTATTGTACATGTAGATACATTTAAAGCTGGTTCTATATAACAGCCAACAGTCTCTCGCATGACTCGATTGAAAAGATCTACTAAAAAAAGAGTCAACTCACCGAACACACCCTGACACACAGTGGTGTTAAGAATTATGAATGTTTAGAGTGTGGGACAAGATTTGCTAGAAGGTCAGCTCACCAAACACACCCTGACACACAGTGGTGTTAAAACCCAGAATGCTAAGTGTGGGAAAAGATTTACTACAAAGAGTGACCTCACCTCACACACCCTGACACACGTGGTTTTTAAGAATTATGAATGTTTAGAGTGTGGGAAAGATTTACTACAAAGAGTGACCTCACCAACACACCCGCACCACAGTGTTGTTAAGAATTATGAATGTTTAGAGTGTGGAAAAGATTTACTACAAAGAGTGACCTCACCACCCCACCCTGACACACAGTGGTGTTTAAGAATTATGAATGTTTAGAGTGGGGGAAAAAGATTTACAAACAAAGGGGACCTCACCATACACACCCTACACACAGTGGTGTTAAGAATTATGAATGTTTAGAGTGTGGGAAAAATTTGCTACAATGGGTCACCTCACCACACACAAACCCTGACCCCCAGTGGTGTTGAAAATTATGAATGTTTAGAGTGTGGGGAAAGATTTACTACAAAGAGGGGACCTCACCAGACAAAACCCTGACACACAGTGGTTAAAACCATGAATGCCTAGTGTGGGAAAAGGTTTTATACCCGTTCTGACTCCCAGCCACCTTGACAACACAGTGGTTTAAGAATTATGAATATTTAGAGTGTGGGAAAAGATTTACTACAAAGATTCAAACTCACCGAACACAACCCTGACACACAGTGTGTTAAGAATCAAGAATGCCTAGAGTGTGGGAAAGATTTACTACAAAAGTGACCTAAACCACACACCCTGACACACAGTGGTGTTTAAGAATTATAAATGTTTAGAGTGGGGGAAAAGATTTACTAGAAAGAGTGACCTCACCATACACACCCTGACACACAGTGGGGGTTAAGAATTATGATGTTTAGAGTGGGGGAAAAATTTACTAGAAAAGGGGACCTCACCATACACACCCTGACACACAGTGGTGTTAAAAATTATGAATGTTTAGAGTGTGGGAAAAGATTTGCTAAAAGGGGTCACCTCCCCACACACACCCCCTTGACACACAGTGGTGTTAAAAATTATGAATGTTTAGAGTGTGGGAAAAGATTTGCTACAATGGGTCCCCCACCATACACACCCTGACACACAGTGTGTTAAAAATTATGAATGTTTAGAGTGTGGGAAAAGATTTGCTACAATGGGTCACCTCACCACACACACCCTGACACACAGTGGTGTAAGAATTATGAATGTTTAGAGTGTGGGACAAGATTTTGCTAGAAGAGTCGCTCACCAAACACACCCCTGCCCACACAGGGGTGTTAAGAATCATGAATGCCTAGAGTGTGGGAAAAGATTTACTACAAAAAAGTGACCTCACCTCCCACACACACCTTGACACCCCAGTGGTTTTAAAGAATTATGAATGTTTAGAGTGTGGGAAAAGATTTGCTACAATGGGTCACCTCACCCTACACACCCTGACACACAGTGGTTTTTAAGAATTATGAATGTTTAGAGGTGGGAAAAGTTTTGGGCTACAATGGGTCCCCCTCACACACACACCCTGACACACAGTGGTGTTTAAGAATTATGAATGTTTAGAGTGTGGGAAAGATTTACTACAAAGAGTGACCTCACCGAACACACCCTGACACACCAGTGGTGTTAAGAACCATGAATGCCTAGAGTGGTGGGAAAAGGTTTTATACCCCATTCTGAACTCACCAGACACACAGTGGTGTTAAGAATTATGAATATTTAAGTGTGGGAAAAGATTTACTACAAGGTGACCTCACCAGACACACCCTGACACACAGTGGTGTTAAGAACCATGAATGCCTAGAGTGTGGAAAGGTTTTAAAACCCCATTCTGAACTCACCAAACACACCCTGACCACAAGTGGTGTTAAGAATCATGAATGCCTCCTAACCTAACCAAACTTAACCTCACTTATCTGAATTTAGAAAATTCCATTGCACAAAAAACAAACATACAGGCACAGGAAAGCACAGCTAAAGAAACGGCAATAGAAGTAATAAGTACCAAAATGTCCTATTTTCGGTAACTATGTTTTTGGGTGCATAATCCGCAGAAGTTGGCGGCTCCACAAGCCTTTCAGCTTGACTTTTTTTACAATGTCATAAAGAAATTGTTCTACTACAACTTAATGGGATTACAAGGCACGTAATTATAGCCGTCGGGAATAATGACGAGAGTTTTTGCGGGCGTTTTCCCAGAGACAAAAACTTTTTTCTTGGCCTACATAGGTGCGTGTGTAATGGAGATAGTTTATTTTGCGCAAGAAAAAAAAAAAAAAAAAGAAAAAATAAATAATAAACCCAACCTTACCTTATATATTTTAATGAAACCTAACCTAACCTTATAGGTTTTAATGAAACATAACCTAACCTTATAGGTTTTAATGAAACATAATCCTAACCACAAAATGGTTAAACCACAAACCACAAAGAACCATGTTTGTTTACAGTCGAACAGCTGACTGGTTTATTTCAGGCGAACTAGGGTACCTCTATAAAGATATATATAAAAACAGGGGCCAGATCCAGCAAAAAGTGTAGTCAAGCGGTGTAAGTATGGTGTAAAAGCTAAATCCGGCGCAACCCTCGCCCCCCTCTTGCGCCCAGGCTGTTTGAATAATCCGCCGAGATGGACTTGCGCCGGGCGCAAGGGGGAGTATCTCAGAGTATCTCCACAGAGACAGCTGATTGGGTGGCGAATACATTGCGTCATCCTCGCTAATAGCGAATCACAGCAGTGTTTATATTAGCTATTCAGATCTATCAGCCAATCACAAGGCTGTCACGTGATAAATAATGTTTACAAACATTAATCAGCTGATTACTCAGCTGACATCTGGGTTGACACAACAAATCGAGGTATCATGTTTAAAGCGATAAGGAAAGGTTTGATGATGATGATTGAAGAATTTCGTCAGTTATTGACGCAGCTGAGATGGATCTCTGCTGTAGCCAGACAGCTCTCTCGCAGACTACCCCGAGCAGAGAGCTGTCTGCTAGTGCTTATAGTGTTGGCCGAAGCCAGCACCCCGGGAGGCGGGTTACAAACCCCCGGCTAACACCCGGTACCCATTCACTGCTGGGTGGACAGGGGCTCGGGTTTTAAGGAAACAGCCCAACTGTTTCCGCTCCACCCGGGGATCGAACCCGGGACTTCTCGGTTGTGAACCGAGTGTGCTTCCCCTACACTAAGGGGATACAGTTGATTCGGGCCGCCAGTTGAATCAGGCCGCCTATATTAAATGCATACTGGACGAGTTTCGTGGTCGTTTTCAGAGACACCCACTATTTTTTTTTTGGCCTACAATAGGTTGCTTGTTCTAACGGAGATAGTTTTATTTTGCGCAAAAAAAAAAAAAAAAAAAAAAAAATTAAACAACCTAACCTTATAGGTTTTAATGAAACCTAACCTAACCTTAAAGGTTTTAATGAAACCTAACCTAACCTTATAGGTTTTAATGAAACCTAACCTAACCTTAACCACAAAGTATACCTTTTTTTTTTTTTTATGGGTTTGCGCAAAATAAAACTATCTCCATTAGAACAAGCCCCTATTGTAGGCCAAGAAAAAAAATCGGATATCTCTGAAAACGACCGTTAAACTGCCCTGTCTGCTGGGTATGCATTAGGGTGGTCCTTAAAAACAAAAGTTGGAATTGTTTTGTTCCTAACCCGGGAATTTGTTACCATTCAAGTGGAAATCACCCTGAAATTTTTTTATGGAATTCGGCTCGTAGGAAGATGTTGCACACATGACCCGAAGTTTTCCCTCTGTGACTCGTTCGACTGGTCATGGTGTTATTGGAACATACTCCATTTCCTCCTCCTATTTTCACAATATTTTCCTTCCGAATTCGATTCTACTTGTCACAAATTAAGTTCTGAACATATTCTCCTTTCTTTTTCAGTTTGATATGGCGACTAGGAGCAAAGATTTTCTTGTGGTTCCCCAAACGAGGTAATTGGCTCCAAACTCCCTTCCAACAGAGAGGTTCTCGGGGTCGTTCTCCACCGTCTACAGCTCAAAAAGATGACTCTCCGCGATGTCACGCTGGCCGTGACCCCCATGGTGGCTCAGTTTTGGGATATGGCGCGGATCCCAATGATCCGAAAAGACAACATTGTCACCAAGATTGAGAAGCTCCATCGGGGAGTACGAGCTCCTCAAGAAAGGTCGCTATCGGCGATCGGAGGCTCAAATCTCGAAAGAAAAGGATTTTGAGGTACTTCTCGACAACCTCTTCGACGTGGCACACGGGAATGCGCTGACCATGATGACCAACCAGGAGGACAAAGAGTTCCTCCTCGCCCAACGGGAGCCAGGACGTCGAGGAAGGATGGGCGGCGTCGATTCCGTCCTTGCTGCTCAGGAGACGAGGCAATCTCTTCGCTTGGAAAAGGCCGCTGCTTTCTCCGCCCGCAAACAAGAAGAGGCTGCCGCTTCCTCATCTGTGGCGCAGCTCGAGTCCTCGCCGTCGTCCAGCTCCAACACTTCAGCTGTTGTCTCAGATGAAGAATACGGAGCAGTTGGAGGAGCGAGTCCTGCGAAGCGGGCGAAACGGGCCACGAAGAACTCGTCTCTCCAGCACTGGCGGCCACGCTGGATCGAACCAAGCTGACCGATCGTTCCGCGACATACGTGCTGACTGAAGCCGCACGTTGCCTAGGCCAGAACGTCGAAGAGCTCAACATCAACCGCTCATCCATCCGACGCCAACGCTTGAAACATCGTGCGGCCATGGCCTCAAAGATCAGAGAGGAGTTTCGGTCAGGAACTCCGCTGGTGGTCCACTGGGATGGCAAGCTCGTGATGGACCTGACCACGAAAGAACATGTGGACCGTCTCCCGATCATCATTTCCGGGATTGGAGGCGCCCAACTGCTCGCCGTCGCCAAGTTGGGCAGTGGCACGGGAGAGAGCATGGCGGCAGCGGTGGTCTCGGCCCTGGAGACATGGGGAGTCGCGGATCAGGTAGTCGGGATGTCCTTCGACACCACGGCATCCAACACCGGCCGCAGAAACGGGGCCTGTGTCCTCATCGAACAGAAAATGGGGAAAGACCTGCTGCATTTCGCCTGTCATCACCATATCCTGGAGCTGGTGGTTACATGCGGTGTTCGTCCGTGTTCTTGGGTGTTCCTCATCGCCCGAGCATCTGCTCTTCAAACGCTTCCAACCTCATGGGAGAGCATCGACCGAGAGGACTTCGGCACGGGAATCATGGTGGAGGAAGTGGCGACTGTTCTAGAGGACGTCAAGGATGAGGCTCTTCGATGGACTCTTCAAGTCCTTCAAGAGCGTGAGGACCTTCGCGATGACTACCGGGAATTGGTCAAACTTGTCATCATTTTCCTCGGTGGTGCCCCTCCGGTGGAATTCGATTCCTTGCTCCTGAAGCAATGCACCAGCCAGATGGATGTCAAAAGTCCTCTACTCCTTCAAGATTTGGATGTTCCGGGGCCAGTTCCGCTTGACGAAGAAGGAGGAGCGTGGACTTCAGCGGTTGTGCCTCTTCGTCGTCCGAGTCTACGCAAAGGCCTGGATTGAGGCTTCTTTCTCGGTTCAAGCCCCTCGACTCGACCTCGAACTCATCAAGGCCCTCGGCACCTACGACAAGATCGACCCTGAGATCGGAGACGTCGCGCTGTCGAAACTGTCAAGCCATCTGTGGTACGTGTCAGAAGAACTGGTTGGGCTGTCCTTCTTCGACTCCGACATGTCCTGCGAGACCAAAAACGCCATGGTTACGGCCCTACGACGAGAGGAATTTGACGGAGAGGACACGGCTCCGAAAAGAGTCACGCTTCCAAAGAAGTCGGTCCGAGATCTCCACCTGGAAGACTTCGTCAGTGGACGTACTCTCCACTTCTTCCGGAAGCTACACCTGGATGAGGCCTTCCTCGATCTGCCACCGGACTCGTGGCAGATGGACGAGGGGTTCCAGCGGTCCTCTCAGATCGTCCGGAACCTCGCTGTGGTGAATGACCACGCGGAAAGAGGAGTTGCGCTCATCCAAGAGTTCAACGGATCCCTCACAAAGGATGAGGAGCAGCTTCAGTTCCTCCTTCAAGTGGTGGCGGACCACCGGAAGGCCTTCCCGGACCTGGCCCACACCAGGCCACAGTGAGGAGCCCGGCAAGCACGATACCCCCGCCTTCGAGCGGCTAATACCTCAACTGAGGGGTGACCTGGAGCCAGGGCCAGGGTGAAATTGGAGGAGGCGTGTGCAACATCTTTTCGTGAACCGATTCGGCTGAAAATTTACTCACATAGTATTTTCATAACATAGAACATATATCCGGGTTAGGAACATAAAGTTTCTCAAAATTAAATTTTACATACATACTAAGGACCACCCTAGTATGCATGCTACTATAGGCGGCCCGAATCAACGGTACCCCACTAAGGAGTACCATTGACAGTACAGATTGACCAGAAATAAACAATTTGGAGGCAATAAATTAAGGCGCAGACATCCTGATTGACTTTTAATAAATATTTCTAGGGCAATAATGGGCCAGCCATCCTGATTAACCTAATAATTCAGGGACAAAAAGGGGCAGACATCAAGGTTGATCATATAATCATATAATTCAAGGGCGTTAAGAGGCAGACATTCTGAGTGACCTAATCGTATCATTCAGGGATAATGAGAACGGTACCTGGTACTTTCGTCTACCGAAATTCTCGTCCTGACACAATCCGGGAACTCTCGCCGAAGGTAATGGTTAGGTTAGTAGGATATTAAGGGAAAGATACCGGTAAAAATGAACGAGGACTGCGCGGTCATTTTCTGAAACACTGACTAGATTTTCCTTGCCTAAAATTAGTGCTTTTGGTAAAAATGGACGAGGACTGCACGGTTATTTTCTGAGACAGACTAGTTTTTCCTTGGGTAAAATTAGTGCTTTTGATAAAAATGGACGAGGACTGCGCAGTCATTTTCTGAAACACTGACTAGATTTTCCTTGCCTAAAATTAGTGCTTTTGGTAAAAATGGACGAGGACTGCGCGGTCATTTTCTGAGACACTGACTAGTTTTTCCGGTAAATTTCTAGTGTTTGCCCATACACTCCCACTAACCCCCAATCAAGTTTGGGCACCTGTGGGAATGCGGGGTTTTCGGGTGGGGAGCAAATAATGCGTCGGAGACACGTAATTTAAGAATTGTGTAGAGGAGACAAACTCCCTAGATCTAAAGTAATTTCCTTATATCTAGAGAAATTTGCCTAACCAAAATTAACCTAACCTAGCGGGGGGCTTGACCCACCGATAAACTAACTAACCTAACCTAAATCTAACCAAATCTAACCTAACCTAACCAGATCTAACCTAACCTAACCAAATATAACCTACCCTAATCAATAATACCCTAACCAAACCTATATGGTTGGGGGGCCTCTGGAAGGAGAGGTTGTGTCTGTACGAGTACGTCTAAGACAACTATATCATTTCTACAATATGTATATAAGTTTGGTAAAATGCTAGTGTTTGCCCATACTCTCCCACTTCCCCCAAACAAGTTTGGGCACCTGTGGGAATGCGGGGTTTTCGGGTGGGGAACAAATTATGCGTCGGAAACACGTAATTTAAGAGTTGTTTAGGGGGTTAAAATTCCCTAGATCTAGGGTAATTTCCTTATATCTAGAGAAATTTGCCTAACCAAAATTAACCTAACCTAGCGGGGGGCTTGACCCACTGATAACCTAACCTAACCTAACCTAACCTAACCTCCTAGCGGGGGATTGGGGTGTTGGGGGGGTTCTCAACACTTCAGTCATCATTCTGTGAGGATCGTCAGGTTCACACGTCTCTGGACTCAGAAGAAATCCAATGAATTTTCCCTAAATCTAGAGAATTTTTTAAATTTCCATAACTCAAAAATTATGTGGTTGCGACGCATATTTTGTACCCCAGCCATATATCCTGCATTTCCCCAGGTCCCCAAGCTTGTTTTGGGGGAGAGGGGGGAGTATGGACAAACACTAGAATAATACCATAAGTTTTAAAGGTTACGCGGAAGTGCATTAATACTGTACAGTATACTAAACAAAAAATAATATAGAAAACGCATGTGGTAATGGCGGTAGTGACCGCGCAGTTATCGTCCATTTAACTGAAACACCAACCGAGAAGTCTTGCCGACAATAAAAGTTTTCGGCGAGTTCCACTTGTAATAGGTGCCAATGAAAGAAAAAAGATATTTCGTTATTGGACAAGTTTTTCGCTTGTCCCAAATAATTTAAAACTACACTTCAATACAATACATGGACATTGGTTACGTAACATGTCAAAACCCCAGACTCCCCAATCACTAAACTAACCCCGATATTCGGTCCCTGAATTCACAAACACGGGTAAAAGCTGTTTAAATATTAGATTGGGTACTGTTTGTTTAATAAATAAACTTGTAACTGTCGCTTAATAGGTAGGGAAACTCTCGCCGACGTAAAAATATGGAACATTCTCCGACGGTTGGCGAGCTTTTCCTTCCGTTCGAGGACTGTACATTAAAGGCTAGCAAACGTGACAAAACTACCATTCAGGGGCAATGGGGTCAAGCGTCCTGAGTGACCAAACCCATAGTGAAAGGGTCACTGAGGGGCAGGCATCAGAACAAAGTTTCATTCTCAAAAACGCCCAAAATTACGATATAGTGAAACAGAAATCTAGCCGGGGGAATGCCAGGCTCGCCTCGTCCCACAACAATTCTGCTCACAGGACTCCGCTAGTGGTCAAAAAAACTGGTGTTGCCCAATAACGAACTAATACAACAAAAACACCGAAGGCGTCCCTACACGGCTGAGGCGGTGTGACGATATAAAGAGTTGCCAATATAAAGGTTGCATGGCCCCTACTGCGCATGCGCGGTGGCGTGAGAAACCAAATATATCAGGTAATAGAAATATCGTCTAAAATCAGTTAAAAAATGCTATCCTTCACCAAATGAGCCTCCCACAATAGAAAAATGCCTCATCTATTGCGGGTCATCAAGATACTCCCCCAAAACAGTGGGTTTTACATGAGATATTTTGGTTCTTAGTGTTGCTGCCTGGCCCGCTCTCGCCCCGAAAAACCGCCCCAAGCCAGCAATATGGCAAATTATGTCATAATGATAAGTGTCCCGGTACACTATAAGGCTGCCCATGATGAAGAAGACTTGAACAATCGCCTGCAATACCAGACCATCAAGCCCAGTGGTTAGAATATATGAACCTGACGGTGTGTTTTGGTGCCCTGGCCACAAGCTGCAAGGGACGGGGACACCATGGCAGGTTTTTTTGCTCCTGTTTTGTAATAAACAGTAACGTTTCCCTGCTTTAACTTTGGTCGTACTTTTGAAAAATCAGTATTGTACAGGTGGGCCTAAGTATTTGTACAAAAACGACGCGTTATTATGTGTAAATCATATCCTGTTCATCCCATCCACGTCGGAGGCTCGCGGGAAGGGGTGCACAGAAAAAGGCATATTTAACAGTAAGAATAAACGCCCCCTGTGTGTCATTATCGACAAGTTATGTTCCTGGTTGACTACTTTTATATTGTATTAGTGCCAAGGCAATACAGATGGAATTTCCAATAATAAGAAAATAACCAGGCATCCAACTCGGTGTAGCGATCTGACCAGCTACCCTTGGCCCGAGTAGCTACACTGCACAAATATGGCCACTGAAACCTGCTCCCTGGTGAAGAGTTGTTTGACAATGTATACCAATTGTATAATAAATGACCTACATGAGAAATAATATAACATGTGTTTTGGTTTCCTTATTTATCAGGGTACCACATTTATCGCCACATAGCTACATGGTAAATTAAGATGTAAGGACCATATATTCCCCTGTATCTGTTTCCACAGTGGTCTATGATCGAAGTTATCACTGGGGGCTATATAATAAATGACCTACATGAGAAAATAATATGACTTGTGTTTGGTAACACTATTTATCAGGGTACCACATTCATCGCCACATAGCTACATGGTAAATAAGATGTAAGGAACCATATATACCCATGTATAGTGTCTATGATCGAAGTTATCACTGACTAGTATAAATAAATGACCTACATGAGAAAATAATATGACTTGTGTTTTGGTGACACTATTTATCAGGGTACCACATTCATCGCCACATAGCTACGTGGTAAATAAGATGTAAAGAACCCCTACATATATACCAAATGTATAGTGGTCTATGATCGAAGTTATTACTGATAGTATAAATAAATGAAATACATGAGAAAATAATATGACTTGTGTTTTGGTGACACTATTATCAGGGTACCACATTCATCGCCACATAGCTACATGGTAAATAAGATGTAAAGAGGGATATATCCACTGTATCTGTACCACAGTGGTCTATGATCGAAGTTATCACTGACTAGTTTAAAAAGAATGACCTACATGAGAAAATAAATGACTTGGGTTTTTTGGGGACACTATTTATCAGGGGACCACATTCATCGCCACATAGCTACATGGTAAATAAGATGTAAAGAAGCATATATACCACTGTATTTTTACCACAGTGGTCTATGATCGAAGTTATCACTGACTAGTATAAATGATGACCTACATGAAAATAATATGACTTTTTGTTTTGGTGACACTATTTATCAGGGTACCACATTTATCGCCACATAGCTACATGGTAATAAGATGTAAAGAAGCAAAATTCCCCTGTATTTGTACCACAGTGGTCTATGATCGAAGTTATCACTGCAGTATAAAATAAATGACCTACATGAGAAAATAATATGACTTGTGTTTTGGTGACACTATTTATCAGGGTACCACTTCATCGCCACATAGCTACATGGTAAATAAGATGTAAAGAACCATATATACCCTGTATGTGGTCTATGATTTGAAGTTATCACTGACTAGTATAAATAAATGACCTACATTTAGAAAATAAAATGACTTGGGTTTTGGTGACACTATTTATCAGGGTACCACATTCATCGCCACATAGCTACAAGGTAAATAAGATGTAAAAAAGCATATATACCACTGTATCTGTACCACAGTGGTCTATGATCGAAGTATCACTGACTAGTATAAAAAAATACCTACATGAGAAAATAATATGACTTGTGTTTTGGTGACACTATTTATCAGGGTACCACATTCATCGCCACATAGCTACATGGTAAATAAAGATGTAAAAAGCTATATACCACTGTATCTGTACCACAGTGGTCTATGATCGAAGTTATCATTGACTAGTATAAATAAATGACCTACATGAGAAAAATAAATGACTTGTGTTTTTGGTGACACTATTTATCAGGGGACCACATTCATGCCAACATAGCTACATGTTTAAATAAGATGTAAGAAGCATATATACCACTGGGATCTGTACCCAGTGGTCTATGACGAAGTTATCACTGACTAGTATAATGAATGACCTACATGAGAAAATAATATGACTTGTGTTTTTTTGGGGACACTATTTTTCAGGGTACCACATTCATCGCCACATAGCTACGTGTAATAAGATGTAAAGAAGCATATATACCACTGTATCTGTACCCCAGTGGTCCCATGATCGAAGTATCACTGAAAAGTATAAATGAATGACCTACATGAGAAAATAATATGACTTTTGTTTTTTGGGGACACTATTTTTCAGGGTACCACATTCATCGCCACATAGCTACATGGTAAATAAGATGTAAAGAAGCATATATACCACTGTATTTGTACCACAGTGGTCTATGATCGAAGTTATCACTGACTAGTATAAATGAATGACCTACATGAGAAAATAATATGACTTGGGTTTTGGTGACACTATTTATCAGGGTACCACATTCCCTCGCCACATAGCTACATGGTAAATAAGATGTAAAGAACCATATATACCACGTATAGTGGTCTATGATCGAAGGTTTTCACGGCTAGTAAAAATAAATGACCTACATGAGAAAATATATGACTTGTGTTTTGGTAAAACTTTTATCAGGTACCACATTCATCGCCACATAGCTACATTGTAAATAGATGTAAAGAACCATATATACCACTGGGATAGTGGTCTATGATCGAAGTTATCACTGACTAGTATAAATAAATGACCTCCCTGAGAAAATAAAATACTTGTGTTTTGGTGACACTATTTATCAGGGTACCACATTCATCGCCACATAGCTACATGATAAATAAGATGTAAAAAACCATATATTTCCACTGTATCTGTACCACAGTGGTCTATGATCGAAGTTATCATTGACTAGTATAAATAAATGACCTCATGAGAAAATAATAGACTTGTGTTTTTGGTTGCACTATTTTTTCAGGGTACCACATTCTCGCCACATAGCTACATGGTAAATAAGATGTAAGAACCATATATACCACTGTATAGTGGTCTATGATCGAAGTTATCACTGACTAGTAAATAAATGACCTACATGAGAAAATTTAAAATAACTTGTGTTTTGGTGACACTATTTATCAGGGTACCACATTCATCGCCACATAGCTACATGGTAAAATAAGATTAAAGAAGCATATTATACCACTGTAATCTGTACCACAGTGGGCTATGATCGAAGTTATCACTGACTAGTATAAATGAATGACCTACATGAGAAAAAATTATAACTTGTGTTTTGGTGACACTATTTATCAGGGTACCAACATTTATCGCCACATAGCTACATGGTAAATAAGCTGTAAAGAATCATACATATATACCACTGTATAGTGGGGCTATGATCGAAGTTATCACTGACTAGTATAGATAAATGACCTACATAGAAAATAAATACTTGTGTTTTTGGTGACACTATTTATCAGGCAACCAAATAATCGCCGTATCAACGATAAATAAAGTTGCGCTTTTTTCCCCCGCTGCGCAGTAGGGCCATGCAACCCTTTATATTGGCAACTCTCTGGCCCGTCCGAGAGTCATGACGGTTAAAGGCGGTAGAAAAGACGAGCGGCAGACCTTCGCTTACCATAAGACGGCTAAAATACCCTGTAATGTTGGAACGAAGAGCAGGGGCCGCGGTGGGGGTCAAGGTTGAAGACACGGCTATCCCCGTGTCTTCGCCGCAACCTTCGATGAATTTTATTACATTCCTAATCTGGAGGGATTAGAGATATGTTAAAAAATTTCTTGCCAATATGTATTTAAAGTATAAGTATAAGATTATTAGGTATACATATGCTGCAATAAATGATTTTAGTGATAATAAATTTAAAGGAGGTTCGGATAGAGGGGTGGGTAGTTGGCTAGAGCCGCCCGGCCATCATGAAGGTCGCTGCCAGAACCCGCCAGGACGGGTTTTCTTACCGCATATGTTCACATGAGCGGTAAAAGAAACTTACGTATACACGCCTCTACTGTTAATTAACTTCATTAAATATATATTTCACCAACTTCATAGCCGATCGCAAACGTTTCTGTTGATGTTTTTTTATGAGTATAAGGGCAAAATTCGCATTATACACTATTTAGTCGTACGGCTGGCTACGCAATTTGAAGCAGCACTGTTGCCACTATATTGTCGGGAGGCGCGAGATCTCAACCAACCTCCGATGTCGACTCTCGGTAACAAATGGAAGGTTTTTCCGTTCGTCGCTACCTCGCTGTTCGTCCCTCTACCGCCTTCAACTCTCGGTACGGGCCTCTATATCGTCACAGCGGCCCCCCACCAAGGCTTGTATCTCCTAAACATTTGTAAACCGCCGCTGCCGACTACCAATGGCTTATTTTTTAATCCTTAAACCCCGGGGGTAACGTCTATTAGGCATAATAAATGACATTTTATTATATATATGAGATACACCTTCTCTACCCTCCCCCATCGAGGTGTTGTAAATCTACCCCCATAATATTGCCCTGTGACGTCACGGAAATGGGGTAAGCGCATTTTCGTGACGTTCACCCCCCTGGTTCAGTCCATCCGGACCGGGTCAGGGTGGACTGATGGTCGCGAAAATACATCGAGACTGGCCCCGTCCCATTCGTCGTTCCTATTGGCTGGGGGATCGAGTGGGCGGTACTGAACTGAACTGTGGAGGGCGGCAGGCGTCCATCTTGTCAATATCCTTTTTGTCGTCCGCCTTTTAACCTGTGCTGAAGACTTTACAACTACCACGCCTGTGATACTTTAGTCTTATGGTCAGCCATCATGGTGTTTCATGTCTTATCAGCAGCACGAGAAGCTCCTGGTCGCCTTCCCCGCTGACTGTAGTGCGCATGCGCCAGTTCTCCCCACACTGGTCCAAGGTGGTCCTGGTATGTGGGTCGGACCGGACTGGACTGGGCTAGCCCGTTCTAGACTGCCTCTCAAAAACAGTGACCGCCCGGGACTAGCCCAGTCCAGACCGGGCCAGAGCGGTCGCGAAAATACGCTATAAGTACGCTTGCTGGATCCAGCCAGGGAGGGTTGGCGCAGACTTGCACCGAGGGGTAAAGTCTGGCGTTGTGACGTCATCGATTTGGCGCAGATGTAGCTCCTGATCCAAGAAAGTTTTCGAAAGAGGAGTATCTCAGACCTTCCCGCTTGTACGGCCGCCATACAACAACAATGACGTCACCATCATCACCGCTTGAGTGGTATTTGTGGTAACTGGGCACAGTTGGCAACTCCGCTCGAGCGGACACCGCCGAGCGGGAGAGATGACTTGAATTTAACTTTGTACGGCGGCCGTGCAGCGGTACGGCGGTGCGGTAGACTTTGTTGTGACGTCATTGTGACGTCTTTATTGTTGTACGGTGGCCATACAAGCGGGAAGGTGGGAACCGGGCTTTACACTGAGATACACCGGCGTATGCGTTTGCTGGATCTGGCCCCAGGTACTCTAAGGCGAACGATTCTGTGTGTGTGACGGCTTGCAGACTTTGCAGTCAGAAAATTGTTAGTTTGTAGAAAGTTGCTGAAAAAAAACTAGACGGAAAAAGTGCTAGTGTGACGCCGCCTTTACGGCTTCTTCACCAAAATTCGCCTTTAGGTCTTCATTCGCCTTTAGGTCTTCATCGACAGTTTGCGCTGATGGTCCCCATCTCAAGTTCAAGATCAGGCCGTTGTTTTGTTTACTTTTATTTAGTTTACTTAGTTTTGTTACTGTATGAGAACACACAGGCCAAGTTCAGTATGGGTGACCTCGAGACTGGATGGGTGAATAGTAAGAGAGGAGTAAGACAGGGCTGTGTCCTTTCTCCTCTACTCTTTGGTTTATATGTTGAGGAAATGGCAGTGAGAGTGAAGCGTACAGGTCTGGGTGTGAAAATTGGAGATGAAGTGTTGAGTGTACTGATGTATGCAGATGATGTGGTGATCCTTAGTGAAAACCACAATGAGCTACAAGAGATGCTGAATGCTGTGACTGAGTATGGAAGGGACTTCAACGTTAGGCTCAGTAAGGAGAAGAGTCAAGTGTTGGGTGGGTGATGATGGGGATGATGTGGAATGAAAAAAGAGAACGAAAGATACAAGTATTG
>JACEEZ010004558.1:0-13990 GCA_016584305.1 Chionoecetes opilio | reverse complement strand
ACACACACACACACAATTTTACAAAACTACTACACATACACTCATACTCAACAAAAAGATAACTCACTAAAACACACATACACAAGGAAAACTATACATCAGATCGTTTAAAACAACAAAAAAAATTTTTGACGGGGGAAAAGGGAGAGAGGAGAAGGAGGGGAAAGGGAGGAGAGAAAAAGAGAACGGGGGGAGGGGGGAGAAAAAAAAGGGGGGGGAAAAGGAAACGAAGGCCAGAAAAAAGGGGGAAAGAAAAGGAAACACAGAGATGAAGGATCAGGATGAGAGAACAAAAAGGGGAAGGGTAGAAAAAACCGAGAAAGGGGGAGGGAGGAGAGAAAAGAGAAAGAAGAAAGAGGAAAGGGAAAGTTAAAACAGAAAACCAAAAAAAAAAAGAGGAAAAAAAGGTAAAAAATAAAAAATAAAAAACTTTTTGAGCCCCCCTTTTTGTCGAAGGGAGGAACGGGGCCAAAAAAAGGAAGCCCCAGCATTTAAAAAACAAAATTTATAATACATTTTTTCCAATTCCCCACCATTAGCTCCTTTAACCACCAACCCACACAAAACCCAAAAACCAAAAACGAATCCCCAAACAACCAAACCCCAAAACACTAAAACTACTCAATTAATATCACAATCTCCCCAAAAACCCAAAAAAAAAATATCAACTCCAAAAAAAAAAAAACACCAAACAAAAAAAAACAAAACCCCACAAAAAAAAACCTAAACCAAAAAAACAAAAAAACATTCCCCAAACAAAAAAAAAAAGACAAAAATACTAAAAAAAAATAACTCAACGAAAAATAAAACAAGGAAATCCCAAAAAAAAAACAAAGGAAAAAAAAATCAAAGAAGAAAAAAAAACCACCAAATAAAATCCCAAAAATAGAAGTTGAAAGAGAGAGAGAGAGAGAGAGAAGGGGGAAATGGGGGGAAAGAGGAGGGAGAGAGAGAAGAAAAGAGAGAGAGAAAGCTTTATCAACACAAAAAAAAGCGTTCAGGATATTTTTAAAAAGCGGAACAATGTTTATGATAATGAATCAAAAATGAAGAAGAGAAATCGACTTTCAGTTGAAGGTGAAGATTGTACCCATATAATATGCTGCCCCACCGCATAGGTGACTACATTTGTACAAATTATTCTCTTTTGATTGGCATAAAGAAGCAGGTGATGGAGACTATGCCAAACCAAAATTTGAGTAAATTAGAAACCCCTATAGAAGATTTTGGTTTATAACGCTTAAAAAACGTACCCATTGCAACACAAATAAATAAAGGATAGGGGCCCAGGCCATAACAATAAAAAGTATTTGCTAAAAGAAGTAAAAATACAACAGTAAAAAAAAATATTTCATAAAACTAAAACTTTGGTGTAAAAACCGGTAGAATAATCTTATTTCCCCGCGCTCTTCCTCCCCCCTCTCCGTTTTCCGTGCGCATTTCCGTTCTCTATGGAAATGTGGTTTTTTAGTGAAGACGCTTGGGTGTAGCTCCCAAATAACCCTAGGGAAAACTCGAAAATACCTTTATTGGATTCCCACGCAAATTACGGGACATGAACAGGTAAACCAACCACCCTAGCCTAAACTAACGTAACCCAACCGACGTGTTTAAGAGTAAACGCCACTTTTCCCTTTCAGAAAAAGGAATTGCCCCCGTGGCTTCTCCCCCCTCAGCCCCCCTTCGCTGGTGAGGAACCACACCTAATGGGGGCCCCTTTCCTCCCCTTCAGGGCAGGGGCCCCCGGTACGTGAAGGCGAATCCAGAGTCTGGGGTTCTCGTTCTTTTTGGGGGGGGGGGAAGTATTTTTTTTTTTTTTTTTTTTTTTTTTGGTGGGTTTTAGACATTTTAGCAACGTTGAAATCACCCTCACTCACGCGGCCCCCGCCATGAGTTTGCTACAGGGAAAATTTAACACCGGTTATTGAGGGGTTGATTGTTAAAAGAAGTTTTTTGGGCCCCGCTACAAACCCCATGTTTTTGAACCCTTCCTATACTTAGATATCAAAACTATTAATTGTTTATGATTTTTGGCCAGCGCTTTTCTCTCCCAATTTAGGCATTCAAAAATTTGGGCGCTTAAATTTTGCCTTCTCACTTCCCGCCCCACCCTCACCTTGCCCCCGCGGGTCACCCGATTCTCACCTTCCATAGGCTTTAATTTTTTCCTGGGCCTCCCTCTAATCTCCCTTTTCGGATATATTTTTATTTTTGATTCCCGCCCAAAGGGACTTTTCCGTGCCCCTTTGTCTAGGGTTTTGTTTTTCTTATATCTAGGCCTAAACAGAGTAGGGGTTGAGTTTTTTTTTCTCAAACCCTTTCGTAAATTAAAACTTTCATCTTCGAAAAAAAAAAAAACCCCGTGGCCATCTTGCCTTACCGTAGTTTACTTAAGGGACACTTTTGTTTGCCCCCCTTTTCCCTCCCCGTCTTTTCCCGTTCTCGAGGTGATTTTACTGTGTTGCCAAAAGAGACAGAAACGCGGCACCCTTTGGGCCAAATCCTCCCGCCCAAACCTCGCCCTTTGGGGTGGACCCCTATGGTGTTTTGCTGCAGTTTTGGTGTGGGGGTGGTGGGTGGGTGTGTGTGTGGGGTGTGGTTTTTTGTGGGTGGGTGTTTTGTGTGTGGGGGGTGTGTGTGTGTGGGTGGGTGTGTGGGGTTTCCCCCTGTTTGGGAGTGGGTGGGGGGTGGGTGTCCCCTTGGGGGGGGAAAGGAAGAATAGGAAAGGGGTGGAAATTTATTTTCCTGCCCCCGCTTGTCCCTCTTCTTTCCTTTAGTCTCCCCTCTCTCCCCTTCTCCCCTCCCCCTTCTCTCCCCTTTTTTATCTCTCCCCCTTTCTTTCTCCCCCTTTTCCTCTCTTCCCCTCTCCCCTTCTCCCCGTTCTTTTCCCCTTTTCTCTGTTTTTCATTACAGTAATAATATTAAAATAAAAATTTGATTAACTGGTTTTTAGCATTTTTCCATTTTTTGAAAAAATTAAAGGCTCTTTTCTCTCTCTCCCCTCTTTTCCCCCTCTCTCCTCTCTTCTCTCTCTCTCTTTTCCCTCCCCTTCCCCTCTCTCTCTCTCTTCTCTCTCTCTCTCTCTCTCTCTTCTTCTCTCTTTTTTCTCTCTCTCTCTCTCTCTCTCTCTCTCTCTCTCTCCCCTCTCTTCCACACACACACACACACCTTTACACATCCCAATACCACGAAATTGGGCCGTCCACTATCACCCCCGCCGCCTTGTCCAGCATGTCGAGAGCAAGGTTCCCGATGCAGCGGGCGTGGTGGCCCACAGGCCCCCGGGTTTAGTCCGCTCACCCCCATGTATTTGGGTCCCCACTGTCTCCACCTGGGGGAAGGGGGGAAAGAAAGCTAAGATCAGGGTAATGGGGGGTGGAAAGTAAAAGTACGTAATGGAAAGTGAGTGGTGGTTGGGGGGTGGAGGTGGTGCCCTTTGGGTTAAGGTGATGGTGTTTTGTTGTTTTGGGAGGTCGCTAACCTTTTTGGTTTATTTTTTTTTTACCTTTGGCTTGATGCTTTTTTATTGCGTATTTTTTCTATTCTTTTTTCTATGCCTTTCCTTAAAGGTCTTATTTACTTAAATTAATGGGCTTTACCCTTTCTTGATTTTTTGCCTTTTTTTTTTTTTTTTGGGGTTTTTTTTTTACTTTCCTATTTTTTTTGTATTTTCCTTCTCTCTCCTCTCTCTTCCCTCTCTCCCTCTCTCTCTCTTTTCTCTCTTCCTTTCTCTCCCCTTCTCTCTCTCTCTCCCCTCTCTTCTCTCCCTCTCCTCTCTCTCTCTCTCCTCTCTCTCTCTCTCTCTCTCTCCTTCTCTCTCCTCTCTTTTCTCTCTTTTATATATTTTTTAAATTTTATATATTAAATTCTCTACTCTATCACTTTTAGATGGTCTTACTTTCAACTTTTTTTTCCATTTTTTTGTCGTGTATTATGAATGTTTACAAAAAATCGTGATGGAAAAAAGGGAAAAGGAACAACAACGGTTTATGTATTATCACAAAAGGAATTTAAAACCCATTTCCTTAAACCCCACATAAGGGATATTTTCTTTGTTTCAAAAACAAAATATTTAAACCCGATTTCAAAAGTTGTTTTTAAAAAGATACAAAAAGTTTAAAGATGCAAATACAAAAAAAAAAATTTGGTGAATACCCAAAAAACAGTAGTTGTCTAGCTGTTTAAAAAGTGACTACAAAAAGGTCATTTTTGGGAGATTATTAAAAGGGGATTATGTTGAAAGATTTTACTATTTATTTTAGCTTTGATTTAAATCAGATTAGCCCTGTCAAAGGGTTTGAGTGGGACCCTTCCACCTTATACAAATTGGGGTTTTTTTTTAAACCCCGTCTGTGAGCCCGTCGAAGGGGGTTGTAGAGGTCATTTTAACATCCGACAATCTTAGGGGCCGGGGATTGTCAGTGTGTGGGAGCAGTATTTGGTAAAACCCCCGATTGGCCCGTCGGGGACGTTAGGTCAGGGGTTTTGGGCAGGCCCAAAGGACGCCCGTGCTCAGTTTTAGGCCCCCGCATGAAAAAAAATGAAAAACCCAAAAGGGAAGTCAGAGGGTTTTTTTTTTTTTTTTTTTTTTTTTTTTTACGGATACTTTTTCATCACAACACACACGCACACAAAACACACACACACACAAAACACACACACACACACAACACCCACCCAAAAACACACAAACACAACACACACACACGCCGTACATACACACCCCACGTACACCCCACCCACACACAACACGTACCACACACCACCAACACACACACAAACACACACACACACACACACAACACACACACACAAAACCACCACACACACACACCACACCCCCATATTATCCATTTACATAGTAATTATTATACAACCTGAAAATTTGGGTTGCTGTCACCAGAGAAAAGCATTTACCCTCTCGTATCTTCGCGGTGGCACGATTTTTTGTGCCTCAACTCGTTGGCAATACTGATGGGGAGGACCATAGAGCAGCCGGAGGGGAAAGGGGGGCAGTGGGTGGGGGATGCAAGGGAAAGAAAGATAAAAATGATGCAAAATCGTATATGCACCAGTTCAGAATTTTTTTTTTAAAAAAAAATAGCCTTGTAAAAAAAATGAAAATTTTAAACGAGTTGTTTTCCCTTTTTAAAAATTAAGGGGGGAGGTGGAGGAGCAATGCAATACGTATATCCCATTAAAAATAGAAAATAAAAAATGAGATATTAGCAAGCATATTTTTTCCCTTTAGAAACTAGGGGAGGGGGGGGACTGGGGGGATTTTGCAATACTTTTTCCCCTAAAAAAAAAAGAGATAATTAACTTGAGATTTTTACCAAAACACACCCCTACCATTTATTCCCAAAAAAACCCCAAAAAGACGCACTTTTCCCCTTCTCTTTTTTTCACCCCTTTACTCGCGATGTGGGTTTTTTTTTTTTGCAACTTGTCGGTCGGGTCTCGAGGTTGGTGGGTGAGGGCCCTAACTCGGCCTCGAACTTCTCGCTGAGGAGCAAAGAGGTCGCGGGTTTGGCCCTCGTGTAGGGGATTTCGGAGAGGTGAAGGGGCCCCGGGGGGGTAGAGGGCGTCCAGGTTAAGTACGGAGGGGGGCCCGGGGCACAACGTTTTAAAAGCATTCCCAAATTTTCCCCTTCTGGGGGGGGGGGGGGAAAAAAAATTTTGATCCCAATCTGGGCCCTGGGGGGGGGGGTGGGGGGGGTGATGGGGTGGGGGGAGAGAGAGAGAGGGGAGGGGGAGAGAAATTGGGGGGGAAAAGAAAAGAGAGGGGAGAGTAAAAAGGAGGGAAAAGAGAGAAGGGGGGAGGAGGAGAGAAAGGGGAGGGGAGGGGAGAGGGAAGAAAAGAGAGGGGGAGGAAGGGGGAGAAAATAAAAAGAGAAAAAGAAGGAGAGGGGAGAGGGGAAAAGGGGGGAGGGGAGGGGAGAGGGGAGGGGATTTAAGAGAGGGGAGGGGGAGAGAAAAGAGAGAGAGAAGAGATAAAAAAAAAAAATTAAAAAAAAAAAAAAAAAACCCTAAAACCTATTTTCCCCCACACACACAAAAAAATGGTGGTTTTTACAATTTAGTTTTTTAAAAAAGTTTTCATTTTTTTTCACTTTGTTCTCCCAAATTTCCTTTTATCCAAATATTTACCAAAAAAAAAAGGGCCGTCTCCACCTGCGGGGTAAATTTAGTGGGGGGATCTTTATTGAAGTTGCCTATTTGGGGCATGGTTTTTTTTAAACATTTTTCTGAAGGGCAATTAAAAACAGTTACGTTATTAAAACCAAACCCCCCCCGCCATGTTGTTTTTTCAAACTTTTTCTACCCTTTATTTTCAATGCTCACTGCTTTCTGAAAATTTTTTAAAATGCATGCTTCCCCCCCCCCCCCGCCGGGCCCGGGGTGCACAAGATTTTTCTACTCATTCCTCCCCTTTTTTCTGTTTCCCTCTTCTTAATGGGAAGAGTTAAACATTTTCTTTACCCCTTTCATTCCCCTTTTACTTGGTACAATCTGGAAAATTCTTCCCTTTTTTTTTTTCCAAAAATTCCTACGAAATTAATTTCTTTCAAG
The DNA here is from genome assembly GCA_016584305.1 of Chionoecetes opilio. Classification (NCBI taxonomy): domain Eukaryota; kingdom Metazoa; phylum Arthropoda; class Malacostraca; order Decapoda; family Majidae; genus Chionoecetes; species Chionoecetes opilio. The sequence goes on along the minus strand of JACEEZ010004558.1, from coordinate 7,417 downwards.
AGGGGGAGTTGGGGCAACCCTTTTTACAAAACAAACCCCCCGAAACCCAAATTGGCCCCCCCCCCATTCTTTTTCTCTTTAAATTTTTCTTTTTTAGGGACTGGCAACTAAGAGGGGTTTGTTTACCCTCTTTTTTTGGTGTCCCCCCTTCCTTTTTCCGGGTTTTCTTTTGTGATTTTAAAAAATAAATAAATTTTTTTACTTACCAAATTTTTATTTTTTTGTGTAAAAAACCCATATTTGGAAAAAATTCATTTAAATTTAAAGGGTTTTTTTACTTCAAATTTCATAAAATGGGAAAATTTTATGGAAAAAAACATCAAAAAACTTTCTTTAAACTTTAATCAAACGCGTTGCCCGAGTACTACCCTCCATGTTTTAAAAGTGGTTTTTGAATTTAAATTTAAAACAGAAATTTCCGGATTTAAGGGAAATTTTAGTATGTCAAGGCATACTTTTTCAAGTCAAATAAGTTTTTTCCCTATTTTAACACTAGCGAAAGCCCCCCTTTTCCCGGGCGGACTTTTTTTTTTTGGTTTGCCCTGCGGGGGGCTATTGGTGGGCCCCTTCCCGGCCCCCCCCAAACACAAGATTTTTCAGATAGCCCCCCCTTTTAAACTTTCTTACCCATCACCCCCCCAACCCCTTTTCCAACACCCATCACCCCCAACCCATCAACCCCCCCCCATTTCCCTCAAACCCCCCACCCCCACACCCCTTTTCCCATCACCCCCCCCCCATTTTTACTCCCCCCATTTTCCCCCTTTTACCCTACCCTCAAGGTTTCTTCAATTCTCGGGAACCCACCTTTTTTTTTTTTTACAAATTCCCCCTTTTAAAAAGGGTCCCAAAAAAAAAAACATAAAATGACCCCGGGTTATCTCATAAGTTTGGGCCCTTTAAAAAGTTTCCCCCCCGGTCGACCCCCCGGTTTCCCCCAAAAAACCTTTTTGGCCATTTTGATGGGATTGCGTCCCCTGGGGGTTTGGGGGCACCTATCGCCGGAACAACCCCACAGACAGACCACACACCCTTTTGCTTTTTATTATTATAGAGACTGACATCCGGGCCCACGTGTGTTTAAATACAGGGGGTCCCGGAAATTTCTATATGTTTGTTTTGGAATTTAAAAAAAATTTTTAATAAAATAATTTTATTTTATTAAAAATATATAAAATATATAAAAAATTTTCTAAATTTTTATATATTATATTTTAATATATTTTATATATATATATATATATATTATAAAATTATATATATTTTATATATAATATATTTATATTTTTATAAAATATATATAAAATATATATATAAAACCTTTTAAAAGGAAAAACCCCAAAAAAAATGTGTTCATTTTTTGTTACAATTTTTAAATTTAAAACAAAATTGTTATTTCTAGACACCCCAAAAAAATTTTTTTCTTTTTTACAATACCATCCCCCCTATCCAGGCCCGGTTTTGTTCCCAAAAATTTAAAGGATGCGCTATTATTTTTTTTTTCTAATGGGCCCTCTTTTAAACAAGCCCCTTTTTTTTTTTTTTCTCTTTTCTCCCTTTTTCCTCTTTTCTCTCCCCTCTTTTCTCTCTCTCTCTCTTTTCTCTCCCCCTCATTTTTTTTCTCCTCTTTTCTCTCCCCCTCTCTCCCCCTCTCTCTCCCCCTTCCCCCCTCCTTTTCTCTTTTTCTCTTTTTTCCTTTTTTTCTCTCTCCCCTCTCTTTTCTCCCTCCCTTAAATTTTCCCCCTGTTTTCCCCGATTTCCCTCTTTTTTTCCTCCACTCTCTTTTTTTTCCTTTTCCTTGCCCCTACTCTCAAACCGATTCCCCGCTGACTATTTTAAATTTTTATGTGGAAACCCCCCCCCTTTCCCTTAATATTTCCCTTTTTCTTTTTCATTTTATTTTTCATTTCCTTTTTCCCCATTCCCTTTTTTTTCTCTTTTCTTGGTTTATTTTGTTTTCGTTTATGCAAATTTCCTGTTTTTATCCATTCCCTTTACCCTACATTTTTTCTTTCCCTTTTGCACCTTTGAATCCTTCCCTTGCATTCAAAGGGGAAGGCCCCCGGTTTTTGGGCCCAGGGGGTTTGGGCGTCCCCTTTGGGTGCTGAACTCAAAAGTCCCGAGTTCGAGTCCTGCCGGGGGCAACTCTTTCAAGAGCCTGGTAGGGGAGCAGAAGGTCCCGAGTTTAAGTCTCACCAAGGAGCAACTTTCAAATCCATCGTCGAGTGGCCGAAGCAACCCAAATGCAGCGTATACCTACCTGGTCTGCCGATTGCGAGTGTGACGGTGGACTCTAGGGACTACATGCGCCTAAACTGAAGAACCGAACATCACAGAAAATGGGATCTTCACCTGAGACCACAGGTGTCACTATAAAAATTCAGCCTGCGCCACCAACGGCGAGATCGACAAACATCAAGGCCCGTACCGAGAGTCATGACAGTCATGACGGTAGGCGGTAGAACGACGAGCGGCAGACCTTCGCTTACCATAAAGGGATAAAATACCTGTCATTTTGGAACGAAGAGCAGGGCCGAGGTTGGCGGTCACGGTTGGAGACACGGGTATCCTGTGTCTTCACGCAACCTTCGATGAATTTTATTACATTCCTAATCTGGAGGGATTAAGAGATATGTTAAAATTTTCTTTGCCAATATGTATTAAGTATAAGTATAAGATTATTAGGTATTACATATGCGGCAATAAGTGATTTTAGTGATAATAATTAAGGAGGTTCAGGATAGAGGGGTGGGTAGTGGCTTGAGCCGTCGCCATCATGAAGGTCGCTGCCAGAACCCGCCAGGACGGTTCTCTTTTCCGCATATGTTCACATGAGCGGTAAGAGAAACTTACGTATACACGCCTCTACTGTTAATTAACTTCATTAAATATATATTTCACCAACTTCATAGCCGATCGCAACGTTTCTGTTGATGTTTTTGATGAGTATTTAAAGGGCAAATTCGCATTATACACTATTTTAGTCGTACGGCTGGCTACGCAGTTGAAGCAGCACTGTTGCCACTTTTTGGCAGCCGAAATCCCAACCAACCTCGATGTCGACTCTCGGTAAAAAAAGGGAAAGGGTTTTGCCTTTCGTCGTACCTCGCTGTTCGCCCCCCTTACCCCCTTAAACTTCGGAGGGGCCCCAAGACCTCCATATGCCTAAGACGCTATAGGCTACAAGAAAAAAAAAAAAAAAAAAAAAACTTATTTTTGAATTCTACCTTTTTTCCCCCTGCTTTTTTCCTTTACTCATTCCCTTCCCCCCTTTCTCATTCTCCTTCTGCTTCCCTATTTTCTGTTTTCGCCTTTCACATTTTTTGCCCCTTCCTACTTACATAATCTCTCTTTCCATTCTCAAATTACCCTCGTTGAAATTTATTTTTCTCCGTTTCATTTTGTTCGACCTTATATACCTCACTTTTTTAATCTTTCTTCCCTCCATTTTTCGCTACCCCCCTCTAGATGTACTATTACCTTTATCTTTCCCCTTTCTCAGTATTTCCTTAGCAAACCACCCATCTATTTTTTTGTTAAAACCATCTTTGATTCGCCCTGATATGAGCGACAAAATAGTCACCCCTTTCAGCTTATATATTTTTTTCCGTTTTCTACAGTGTTGTCTTGAGAAAACCAGCGTAGCGTGGATTTTTCTATTTCGTAGTCGTCAATTTTGTTGATCATTTAATGTTCTTGCACGTTATCAGTCATCAATGAAAGAAATTATATACAAGTGTCCCAGAAATATATACTGGAAGTGTCTTGGGGTGAAACTCGCAGTTTTTGGTCGAGTTTCACATATCCCTTTTAAAAATCACCATTTAGAAACCAAAAATTTTGTATATATACCCCAGTTTTTAGCAATAATTTTTAACCTAACTGACAAAATGAGTCCCCTTTTTTCCAGTTCAACCATAAGCTAAAAACCTCCCCATTTTACAAGGTGACCCTGGAGTGAAAAGCTAATGGTTCCTAGGTGGCTAAATGGTGCTGTACATCATGGCATAGAATGAAATTTTCTAGTTTTTGCTGGAACAGAGCACACCTCTCCTGAGGGGGCCCTGCGTCTTGGGAAGCTTTCGTCCCATTGCCCTGCTTTTAATTCCTAGCTCCAGCTTCCTGGTGATCGTAGGTTAAAGCGGGATAGGGAGAATTACACTTTTCGTTACCGCCACCTAGTCGGTTTCCCCCCCAGACCCCGCACCTTCTGTGCCTTCCTCACGGCATTTTTTTCCCTAGACGCCTTACTCGTCCTCGCGGCCTATCGCATTCAGCGCGGGCCCCCACCCCGCCAGGCGCCTCACTGCGTTTCAGCGCCTATGCCATTCGGGGCGGGTACTGCCCCTTCAACGGTCACCCGTGTCTTTAGCGGCCTTTTGCGCATTTAGCGCGGGCCCCGCTTCCTCCGAGGCCCCATCGGCCTATGCGCATTTCGCGGCCCTGCCCCCCTCCAGACGGGCCCCCGCGTTCTCAGGGCCTTTTTTTCTTTTTACGCGGGCCCTGCTTCCTCAAACGCCTCAGTTTCCTAGTGCACTCAGCGCAGCCCCCCCACCCTCTGACGCCTCCTTGCGCCCTCAGCACGACCCCGGCCCTTCTTCGCAGCCCACGGGGTTATTTAATCCCCCCCGGCCGCCGCTCGCCGCCCCCGGATTACCAGCCCCTGTGGATTACTCAACCCCCACTCCACAGGGTTTTAAAGTGACTCACTCCACGGGCCGCCGCTCGCCGCCCATGGTTACCACCTGTGGATTCTCAACCCCCAACTCCACAGCGTTAACGTGACCCCTCCACGGGCCCCCGCTCCCGCCCATGGATTACCACCCTGGGATTTCCAACCCTCAGCCCCCACATGTTTAAATACTGCCCACGGCCCCCCGCTCGCCGCCCTATGGATTACTCATCGCCCGTGGATTACTCACCGTGTGGGTTACTCACCACCCTGGGATTACTCACCCCCCCTTTGGGGTTTCCACCGCCCCGTGGATTATTCACCAGGCTGCAAACACTACCAGGCGGCAACACTACCAGGCCCAACACTACCAGGGGGGCAACCCTGCCTGGCCGCAACACTGGGCCACGCCCGCAACACCCGGCGGGGCCCCCACTGCCTGGCGGTAACATGCCCCCCGCACTCCCACCGGGGCACCACTGCCCTGGCGGTAAACTGCCACGCCCGCGACTCCTGCCGGGCGGCCCACTCCCTGGCGGTAAAACCCGCCACCCCGCAACATGCCGGGGGGCACCACTCCATGGGGGTAACACTGCCACGCCCCCCAACACTGCCGGCGGGCCCCCTGCCCTGGGGTAACACGCCACCCCGAACACGCCGGGGGCACCACTGCCATGGCGGAACTCTGCCCGCCCGCGACTCACAGCCGGGGGCACCATGCCATGGCGGAACACTGCCCGCCCGCGACTCATGCCCGGGGGCACCACTGCCAGGCGGAACACTGCCCCGCCCGCAACACTGCCGGGGCACACGCCATGGGGGGTAACATGCCAGCCCCCAACACTGCCGGCGGCACATGCATGGCGGTAACTGCCCCGCCCGCAAAAACGCCACGCCTGCAACACTGCCATGGGGGCAAAATGCAAACCACAACTGGTCACCACGCCCCCCACATCAAATCGGCAACAAAACACCAGCAGCACCGCTCCAAACCAACCAAAGTCTCGTTCCTCCTCCCCCGTCACTGGGGGGGGGAGTACGAAAAGTAGTCACCCCTTTCAGTCTTATATAGTTTTCCGTTTTCCACCCGTGTTTTCTTTTAGAGAACCGCGTAGCATGATGATATTCTATTTTGTAGTCGTCAATATTTTTGTTACTTATAAGTTCTTGCACTGTTTTCAGCTCATCAATGTAAGTAATTATTACAACGTGTCACAGCATATATCTGGAAGTGTCTTTTTGGTAAACTCGCAAATCTGGTCGAGTTTCCCTATACTTTAAAAACACCCCTTTTTGAAATCTAAAATTTTGATAAACCCAATTTTTTGCAATAAAATTTAACCTGAAATGACAAAATGAGTACCCTCATTCCATTCAACATAAGCTATGAACACTCCACCTATTTTACATATATACCTTACTGTTTTTATCTTTTTTCCCCCCCTTTTTCGCTTTCCATCTACCTGTAAAATCTTTTTCATCCCCGTTCTTTGTATTGTCCAAAAACTACTCTATACAGTAGTCTTTGTATTGTCCTTATTAAAACCATTCCATCTCTGTCCCTCTCTCTCTGTTCCCCCTATACTCCTCATCTCTCTATTCCTGTCACCCTCTCTTTCCTTACCTTTAGTCTGAGGCATCCTTGATCGGGGCTTGACTCGTCCCTGGTTGATGTGGTGAGCCCCTTCCAGCGCTCGAAGGACGTAGATGGTGTTGATGTGGGACAGGATGTTCTCGAAGGTGAGCTCCATGTGAGGACGCACCTGCCAAGGAAGGGAGACAGGTGCTCAGACGTGGAGGTAGTGCGGGAGGGAGGGAAAATGTGAAGTGAGGGTAAAAAAGAAAGAAGCTTTAGAGCGTAGAAAAGGATGGAAAATGGAAAAAGAGGGTAGGAACGGAAAGAAAGGGAGAAAATAAAGAGAGGGTATAGGGGTAAGGTGAAAGGTAGCAAAAAAGTAGGGTGAAATGTTCTGTATGTAGCTCATTAATATTATATGATGATGTTTGTTGATTACAGTCCATCCAATGTTTGCTATCTCATATATAGTTCAACGTAAGTACATATGTCTAGTATTTTCCTTTGTGAATAACAGCTCAAAAAATATTCTTTAGGAGGAATAAGGAGAGGATTGTCATAGCGACGGCTACACATACACGCGTTCACATTTCCTATGGCTGATAACTTCTATACTGACATTCCGTCTTTCACTAAGTGTTGTATTTCCCTCCATTCCTTGGTTATGTAAACCCCCTCCTCTCTCTCTCTCTCTCTCTCTCTCTCCTCTCTCTCTCTCTCTTCCTCTCTCTCTCTCCTCCTCTCTCTCTCCTCTCTCTCCCGCTTTGTTTGGGTGCTGTCATCAGTTTTCCGGATAACGTTTCCAAAGGGACGCGCTCGTTATAGGGGGTCGACAGTCTCCTGTTTACCCTCCCTTAGCAGCCGGGTTTACACTAAGGATGGGCAACGGAGTGCAGGAATGGAAGGAATAGAGAAGGAGGAGGAGGAGGAGGAGGGGGAGAGGGGAGGAGAGGAGGAGGAGAGTAGGGAAGGCCAGGTTAAGGAACAGTCTCATCCGTTTTTCTATATTTCCTTGCCTTCAGGGAAAAACTGGTCGCCTTCAAGTCTTTTTGATACAAGAACATTATGCAGTGTTACGTATTTTCTTTTGGGGGAGAAAAAACACAGTTGGCATTTACCTTATTAAGCCCTGGGGCGATTTGTTATCAGAAAAGTAGGGAGTATTGTTT
>JACEEZ010004557.1:0-32647 GCA_016584305.1 Chionoecetes opilio | reverse complement strand
TGCACGATACGTTTGTCTTAAACAAGGAAATTGTTAATCTGTAAGGAGAGGGGAGTTTTTTAAAATTTAAGGGGGTGTTGTTCTTTCTGGGCTTTTGTAAGGAGGGAGGTAGTTGTCTTATCTTGTCTTGTAAGGAGGGAGGTAGTTGTCTTATCTTGTCTTGTAAGGAGGGAGGTAGTTGTCTTATCTTGTCTGTAAGGGGGAGGTAGTTGTCTATCTTGTCTTGTGTAAGGGGGGAGGTAGTTGTCTTATCTTGTCTTTAAGGAGGGAGGTAGTTGTCTTATCTTGTCTTGTAAGGAGGGGAGGTATGTTGTCTTACATTGTCTTGTAAGGAGGGAGGTAGTTGTCTTATCTTGTCTTGTAAGGAGGGGAGGTAGTTGTCTTTCTTGTCTTGTAAGGAGGGAGGTAGTTGTCTTATCTTGTCTTGTAAGGAGGGAGGTAGTTGTCTTATCTTGTCTTGTAGGAGGGAGGTAGTTGTCTTATCTTGTCTTGTAAGGGGGGAGGTAGTTTTGTCTTTCTTGTCTTGTAAGGAGGGAGGTAGTTGTCTTATCTTGTCTTGGTAGGAGGGAGGTAGTTGTCTTATCTTGTCTTGTAAGGAGGGAGGTAGTTGTCTTATCTTGTCTTGTAAGGAGGGAGGTAGTTGTCTCTGTCTTGTCTTGTAAGGAGGAGGTAGTTGTCTTATCTTGTCTTGTAGGAGGGAGGTAGTTGTTTATCTTGTCTTGTAAGGGGGGAGGTAGTTGTTTTTCTTATGGGAATTCTGTCTTGTAAGGAGGGAGGTAGTTGTCTTGATCTTGTCTTGTAAGGAGGAGGTAGTTGTCTTATCTTGTCTTGTAAGGAGGGAGGTAGTTGTCTTATCTTGTCTTGTAAGGAGGAGTAGTTGTCTTTCTGTCTTGTAAGGGGGAGGTAGTTGTCTTATCTTGTCTTGTAAGAGGAGGTAGTTGTCTTATCTTGTCTTGTTAAGGAGGGAGGTAGTTGTCTTATCTTGTCTTGTAAGGAGGGAGGTAGTTGTCTTATCTTGTCTTGTAAGGAGGAGGTAGTTGTCTATCTTGTCTTGTAAGGGGGAGTAGTTGTCTTATCTTGTCTTGTAAGGGGAGGTAGTTGTCTTTCTTGTCTTGTAAGGGGGGAGGTAGTTGTCTTATCTTGTCTTGTAAGAGGAGGTAGTTGTCTTATCTTGTCTTGTAAGGAGGGAGGTAGTTGTCTTATCTTGTCTTGTAAGGAGGGAGGTAGTTGTCTTATCTTGTCTTGTAAGGAGGGAGGTAGTTGTCTTATCTTGTCTTGTCTTGTAAGGAGGGAGTGTTTACTGTCTTGTAGGGGGTTTTATCTTGTCTGTAAGGAGGGAGGTAGTGTCTTTTATCTTGCTTGTAATGAGGAGGTAGTTGTCTTATCTTGTCTTGTAAGGAGGGAGGTAGTGTCTTTCTTTTGTCTTGTAAGGAGGAGGTAGTTGTCTTATCTTGTCTTGTAAGGAGGGAGGTAGTTGTCTCTATCTGTCTTGTAAGGAGGGAGGTAGTTGTCTTATCTTGTCTTGTAAGGAGGGAGGAGTTGTCTTATTCTTGTCTTGTAAGGGGGAGGTAGTTGTCTTATCTTGTCTTGTCTTGTAAGGAGGGGAGTAGTGTCTTATCTTGTCTGTAAGAGGGAGGTAGTTGTCTTATCTTTCTTGTCTTGTAAGAGGGAGTAGTTTCTTGTCTTGTCTTGTAAGGAGGGAGGTATTGTCTTTCTTACTTGTCTTGTAAGGAGGGAGGTATTGTCTTCTTGTCTTGTAAGGAGGGAGGTAGTTGTCTTATCTTGTCTTGTAAGGAGGAGGTAGTTGTCTTTCTGTCTTGTAAGAGGGGGAGATGTTTGTCTTTTTTGTCTTGTAAGGAGGAGGTAGTGTTTTCTTGTCTTGTAAGGAGGAGGTAGTTGTCTTATCTTGTCTTGTAGGGGGGTAGTTGTCTTATCTTGTCTTGTAAGGAGGGAGGTAGTTGTCTTATCTTGTCTTGTAAGGAGGAGGTAGTTGTCTTCTTGTCTTGTAAGGATGGAGGTAGTTGTCTTGTCTTGTCTTGTTAAGGGGGAGGTAGTTGTCTTATCTGTCTTGTAAGGGGGAGGTAGTTGTCTTATCTTGTCTTGTAAGGAGGAGGTATTGTCTTCTTGTCTTGTAAGGAGGGAGGTATTGTCTTATCTGTCTGTAGGAGGGCGGTATTGTCTTTCTGTCTTGTAAGAGGGAGGTATGTCTTATCTGTTTGTAAGGAGGGGTAGTTGTTTCTTGTCTTGTAAGAGGAGAGTTGTCTTATCTGTCTTGTAAGGAGGGAGGTAGTTGTCTTATCTTGTCTTGTAAGGAGGGTGGTTTAGGTAGTTTGTCTTATCTTGTCTTGTAAGGAGGAGGTATCGTGTCTGTCTGTTCCTGTTCCTCTCGTCTAGTCTGTCGTCTGTCTGTCCTGTCTGTCTGTCTGTCTGTCTGGTAGGAAACAATAAATAAGACTGTACTTTGGCGAGTCAATACACTCAGTCTTTCTGTCTTCCTGTCTGTCCTTCTGTCTGTCTGTTCCTGTTGTAGGAAAATAAATAAGAACATGTACTTTTGGCAGTCAATACACTCAGTCTTTCTGTCTTCTGTCTGTCTGTCCTGTCTGTCCTGTTGTTTTCCGTCTGTACTTTCTGTCTGTTTGTCCTTCTGTCTGTTCTGTCTGTCTTTCTGTCTGTCCTGTCTGTCTGTCTGTCTGTTTTCCGTCTGTCTGTCGGTCTGTCTGTTTCTCCTGTCGTCTGTCTGTCTTCTGTCTGTCCTGTCTGTCTGGCTGTCTGTAGGGAAACAATAATCAGACTGTACTTTTGGCGTCAATACACTCAGTCAGTCCTGTCTGTCCCCCCCCCCCACTGTCTGTCTGTCTGTCTGTCTGTCTGTCTGTCTGTAGGAAACAATAATAAGACTGTACTTTTGGCAGTCAATACACTCAGTCTTCTGTCTTTCTGTCTGTCTGTCCCCCCCCCCCCCCTGTCTGTCTGTTTTGTTTGTCCGTCGTCCGTTTCTGTCCTGTTTTGTCCTCTGTTCTGTCTGTCTGTCTTTTCTGTCTGTTCTGTTGTCTGTCTGTCTGTTTGTTCCGTCTGTCTGTCTGTCTGTCTGTCCTCTGTCTGTCTGATGCTGTTGTCTGTCTGTCTGTCTGTCTGTCTGTCTGTAGAAACACTAAATAGACTGTACTTTTGGCAGTCATACACTCGATCTGTCTGTCTGTCTGTCTGGCTGTCTGTCGGTCTGTCTGTCCGTATGAAACATAATAAGACTGTACCTTTTGGCAGTCAATACCCGTCAGTCTGTCTGTCTTTTCTGTCTGTCTGTCTGGCTGTCTGTTTGTTTGTCCGCTGTCCTTTCTGTCTGTTTTGTCCGTCTGTCTGTCTGTCTTCCTTCTGTCTGTCTGTCTGTCTGTCTGTCTGTTTGTCCGTCTTGTCTGTCCTGTCTGTCTGTCTTCTCTGTCCTGTCTGTCTGTCTGTCTTTCTGTCTGTCTGTCTGGCCTGGCTGTAGGAACAAATAATAAACTGTACTTTTGGGCAGTCAATAACTACATCCCTTGTCTGTCTTCTGTTCTGTCTGTCTGCTGTCTGTCTGTCTGTAGGAGCAATAAATAAGACTGTACTTTTGGGCAGTCAATACACTCATGTCTGTCTGTCTTTCTGTCTGTCTGTCTGTCTGTTGTTTGTTTGTCCGTTGTCTTTCTGTCTGTTTGTCCGTCTGTCTGTCTGTCTGTCTTTCTGTCTGTCTGTCTGTCTGTCTGTCTGTTTGTCCGTCTGTCCCTTTCTGTATGTCCTGTCTCTCTGTCTGTGCTGTCTGTCTGTCTGTCTGTCTGTCTGTTCTGTCTGTCTGTAGGAAACAATAATATGACTGTACTTTTGGGCAGTCAATAACCCTCAGTCTGTCTGTCTGTCTGTCTGTCTTTCTGTCTGTCTTCTGTCTGTAGTAAACAATAAATAAGACTGTACTTTTGGCATCAATTACCTCAGTCTGTCTGTCCTTTCTGTCTGTCCTGTCTGTCTGTCTGGTTTGTTTGTCCGTCTGTCTTTCTGTCTGTTGGTCCTTCTGTCGTCTGTCCCTGTCTTTCTGGCTGTCTGTCTGTCTGTCTGTCTGTTTGTTCCGTCTGTCTGTCTGTCTAGTCTGTCTCTCTGTCTGTCTGTCTGTCTGTCTGTCTGTCTGTCTGTCTGTCTGTCTGTAGGAAACAATAAATAAGACTGTAATTTTGCAGTCAAGTACACCCGGTCTGTCTGTTCTCTGTCGTCTGTCCTGTCTGTCTGCTCTGTCTGTCTGTAGTAAACAATAAATTAAGACTTACTTTTGGCAGTCAATGACCTCAGTTCTGTCTGTCGTTCTCGCTGTCTGTCTGTTGTCTGTCTGTTTGTTTGTCCGTCTGTCTTTCTGGCTGGTTTGTCCGTCTGTCTGTCTGTCTGTCTTTCTTTCTGTCTGTCTGTCCTGTCTGTCTTGTTTGTCTTGTCCGTCTGTCGGTCTGTCTGTCTGTCCTCTCTGTCTGTCTGTCTGTCTGTGCTGTCTGTCTGTCTGTCTGTCTGTCTGTAGGAAACAATAATAAGACTGTACTTTTGCAGTCAATACACTCAGTCCCTGTCTGTCTGTCTGTCTGTCTGTTCTGTCTGTCTGTCTTTTCTGTAGGAAACAATAAATAAGACTGTACTTTTGGCTGAGTCAATACACTTCAGTCTGTCTGTCTTTCTGTCTGTCGGTCTGTCCTGTCTGTTTGGTTTGTCCGTCTGTCTTTCTTTCTGTTTGTCCGTCGGTCCCTGTCTGTCTGTCTTTCTGTCTGTCTGTCTGTCTGTCTGTCTGTTTTGTCCGTCTGTCTGTCTGTACTGTCTGTCTCGTCTGTCTGTACTGTCTGTCTGTCTTCTGTCTGTCCTGTCTGTCTGTCCGTATGGAAACAATCAAATAAGACTGTACTTTTGGCAGTCAATACCCTCATTCTTCTGTCTGTCGGTCTGGTCTGTCATGTCTGTCTGTCCTGTCTGTAGAGAACAATAAATAAGACTGTACTTTTGGCATTCAATACACTCAGTCTTTCTGTCTTTTCTGTCTGTCTGTCTGTCTGTTCTGTTTGTTTGTTCCGTCTGTCTTTCTGTCTGTTTGTCCTTCTTCTGGTCTGTCTGTCTTTTTCCTGTTCCTGTCTGTCTGTCTGTCTGTTCTGTTTTGTCCGCTGTCTGTCCTGTCTGTCTGTCTCTCTGTCTGTCTTCCTGTCGGCTGTCTGTCTGTCTGTCTGTCTTGTCTGTAGGAAACAATAAATAGACTGTACTTTTGGCGTCAATACACTCAGTGCTGCCTGTCTGTCCTGTCTTCTGTCTGTCTTTCCTGTCTGTCTGTAGGAAACAATAATAAGACTGTAATTTGGCAGTCATACATCAGTTCTGTCTGTCTTTCTGTCTGTCTTTCTGTCTGTCTGTTTGTTTGTCCGCTGTCCTTTCTGTCCTGTTTGTCCGTCTGTCTGTCTGTCTGTCTTTCCCCCTGGTCTGTCTGTCTGTCTGTCTGTCTGTTTGTCTCGTTCTGTCTGTCTTGTCTGTCTGTCTCTCTGTCTGTCTGTCTGTTCTGTCTGTCTGTCTGTCTGTTTCTGTCTGTCTGTAGGAAACAATAAATAAGACCTGTACTTTGGCAGTCATACACTCAGTCTGTCTGTCTGTCTGTCTGTCCTGTCTGTCTGTCTGTACTGTCTGTAGGAAACAATAAATAGAGACTGTACTTTCTGCAGTTCAATACATCAGTCTGTCCCTGTCTTTCTGTCATGTCTGTCCTGGTCTGTCTGTTTGTTTGTCCGTCGTCTTTCTGTCTGTTTGTTCCGTCTGTCTGTCTGTCTGTCTTTCTGTCTGTCTGTCTGTCTGTCTGTCTTTTTGTCCGTCTGTCTGTCTGTTTCTGTCTGTCTCTCTGTCTGTCCTGTCTGTCTGTCTGTCCTCGTCGTCTGTCTGTTCTGTGTTTAGGAACAATAAATAAGACTGTACTTTTTGGCGTCCAATACACTCAATTCTGTCTGTCGGTCTGTCTGTCTGTCATATTCCTGTTGCTGTCACATGTCTTGTAGTGAAACAATAAATAAGACTGTACAATTATTGGCTAGTCAATACACTCATTCTGTCGGTCTTTCTGTCTTTCTGTCTGTCTTGTCTGTTTGTTTGTCCGTCTGTCCTTTCGGTCTGTTTTGTCCTGTCTGTCTGTCTGTCTGTCGTTCTGTCGGTCATGTCTGTCTGTCTGTCTTTTTGTCGTCCGTCCTGTCTTCTGTCTGTCCTCTCTGTCTGTCTGTCTGTCCTGTCTGTCCTGTCCTGTCTGTTCTGTCTGTCTGTAGGAACAATAAATAAGACGGTCTTTTGGCAGTCAATACACTCAGTCTGTCTGTCATGTCTGTCTGTCTGTCTGTCTGTCTGTCTGTCTGTAGGAAACAATAAATAAAGACTGTACTTTTGGGCGTCAATCACTCAGTCTTTCTGTCCTTTCTGTCTGTCTGTCTGTTTCTGTCCTTTTTGTTTTTGTCCGTCCTGTCTTTCTGTCTGTTTGTCCGTCCGTCTGTCTGTCTGTCTTTCTGTGTCTGTCCTGTCTGTCTGTCCTGTCTGTTTGGTCCGTCCTGTCTGTCTGTTCCTGTCCCCCTGTCCTCGTCTGTCTGTCTGTCCTGTCCTGTCCTGTCTGTCGGTCTTCCTTTCTGTCTGTAGGAAACAATAATAAGACTGTAACTTTGCAGTCAATACACTCAGTCTGTCTGTCTGTCTGTCGGTCTGTCTGTCCTGTCTGTCTGTCCTGTAGGAAACAATAATAAGACTGTACTTTTGGCAGTCAATACACTCATCTGTCTGTCTTTCTGTCCTGTCTGTCTGTCTGGTCTGTTTGTTTGGTCCGTCTGTCTTTCTGTCTGTATTGTCCGTATGTCCCTGTCCTGTCTTCTTTCTGTCCTGTCTGTCCTAGTCTGTCTGTCTGTTTTGTGTCCGTCTGTCTGTCTCTGTCTTGTCTGTCTCTCTGTCTGTCTGTCTGTCTGTCTGTCTGTCTGTCTGTCTGTCTGTCCTGTAGGAAACAATAAATCAGACTGTACTTTTGGAGTCAATAACGCTCAAGTCTGTCCATGTCTGTCTGTCTGTCTTGTCTGTCTGTCTGTCTGGCTGTAGGAAACAATAAATAAAGAAGACTGTACTTTTTGGCAGTCACTACACTCAGTCTGTCCTGTCATTTCGTCTGTCTGTCTGTTGTCTGTTTTGTTTGTCCGTCTGTCTTTCTGTCTGTTTGTCCGTCTGTCTGTCCTGTCTGTATTTCTGTCTGTCTGTCTGTCTGTCTGTCTGTTTGTTCCGTCTGTCTGTCTGTCTGTCTGTCTCTCCTGTCTGTCTGTCTGTCTGTCTGTCTTCTGCTCTGTCCTGTCTGTCTGTAGGAAACATAAATAAGACTGTACTTTTGGCAGTCAATACACTCAGTCTGTCCTGTCCTGTCTTCTGTCCTGTCTGTCCTTTCTGTCTGTCCTGTAGGAAACAATAATTAAGACTGTACTTTTGGCAGTCAATACACTCAGTCTTTCCTGTCTTAATCTGTCTGTCTTCGTCTGTTCCCCCCCCCCCTGTTTGTTTGTCCGTCTGTCTTTTCTGTCTGTTTGTCCGTCTGTCTGTCTAGTCTTCTTTCTGTCTGTCTGTCTGTCTGGTCCTGTCTGTTGTCCGTCTGTACTGTCTGTCTGTCTGTTCCTGTCTGTCTGTCTGTCTGTCTGTCCCCCTGTCTGTCTGTCTGTCCTGTCTGTAGGAAACAATAAATAAGACTGTACTTTTGCATGTCCATACAACTCAGTCTGTCTGTCTGTCTGTTCTGTACTGTCTGTTTGTCTGTCTGTCTGTAGGAAACAATAAATAAGACTGTACTTTTGGCGTCCTACACTCAGGTCTGTTTCTGTCTTTCCTGTCTGTCTGTCTGTCTGTCTGTTTTGTTTGTTCGCGTCTGTCCTTTCTGTCTGTTTGTCCGTCTGTCTGTCGGTCTGTCTTTCTGTCTGTCTGTCTGTCTGTCTGTCTGTTTTGTCGCGTCTGTCCCTGTCTTTGTCCCTGTCTCTCTGTCTTGTCTGTCTTGTCTGTCCTGTCTGTCTGTCTGTCTGTCCTGTCTGTAGGAAACATAAATAAGACGTAAACATTTTTGGCAGTCAATAACACTCAGTCCTGTCTGTCTGTCTGTCTGTCTGTCTGTCTGTCTGTCTGTCCTGGGTATGGAAACATAAATAAGACTGTACTTTTGGCAGTCAATACACTCAGTCTTACCCCTGTCTTCTGTCTGTCCTGTCTGTCTGTCCTGTTTGTTTGTCACCGTCGGTCTTTCTGTCTGTTTGTCCGTCCATGTCCTGTCTGTCCTGTCTTTTCCTGTTCCGTGTCATGTCTGTCTGTCCTTTCTGTTGTCCGTCTGTCTGTCTGTCTGTCCTGTCCTCTCTGTCTGTCTGTCTGTCTGTCTGTCTGGCTGTCTGGTCTGTCTGTCTGTAGGAAAAATAAATAAACTGTACTTTTGGCAGTCATACACTCAGTCTGTCTGTCCTTTCTGTCTGTCTGTCTGTACGGATCCTGTCTGTCTGTAGAAACATAAAATACGACTGTACTTTTGCAGTCAATACACTCAGTCCTTCTGTCTTTCTTCTGTCTGTCTGTCTGTCCTGTTTGTTTTGTCCTCTGTCTTTCTGGATCATGTTTGTCCGTCTGTACCTGTCCGTCTGTCTTTCTGTTCTGTCTGTCTGTCTGTCTGTCTTTTGTCTTTAGTCCGTCTGTCTGTCTGTCTGTCCTGTCTCTCTGTCTGTCTGTCGGTCTGTCTGTCTGTCTGTCTTTCTGCTGTCTGTAGGAAACATAAACTAAACTGTACTTTGGTCGAGTCAATACACTCAGTCTGTCCTGTCTGTCTGTCTGTCGTGATCTGTCTGTCTGTCTGTCCTTAGGAAACTATAATAAACTGGTAATTTTCCAGTCAAATACACTCAGTCTATCTGCTTCTGTCTGTCTGTCTGTCTGTCTGTTTGGTTGTTGTCCGTCTTCTTTCTGTCTTGTTTTGTCCCGTCTGTCTGTCCTGGTCTGTCTTTCTGTCTGTCTGTCTGTCTGTCTGTCTGTTTGTCCGTCTTCTGTCTGTCTGTCCTGTCTCTCTGTCTGTCTGTCTCCTGTCTGTCTGTCTGTCTGTCTGTCTTGTCGGTCTGTAGGAAACAATAATAAGACTGTACTTTTGGCAGTCAATCCACCTCAGTTGTCTGTTCTGTCTGTCTGTCTGTCTGTCCTGTCTGTCTGTCCTGTAGAAACATAAATAGAGACCTGTATTTTGGCGTCATACACTCAATCTGTCTGTCTTTCTGTCTGTCTGTCCGTCTGGTCTGTTTGTTTTGTCCGTCTGTCTTTTCGTCTGTTTGTTCCGTCTGTCCTGTCTGTCTGTCTTTCTGTCTTTCCTGTCTGTCTGTCTGTCTGTTTGTCCGTCTGTCCTGTCTGTCTGTCTGTCTCTCTGTCTGTCTGTCCTGTCTGTCTGGCTGCTGTCCTGTCGTCCTGTCTGTAGGAAACATAAATAAGACTGTACTTTTGGCAGTCAATACACTCAGTCTGTCTGCTGTCTGTCTGTCTGTCTGTCGGTCCTGTCTGTCTGTAGGAAACAATAAATAAGACTGTTACTTTTGGGCAGTCAATCACTCCGCTGTCTGTCTTTCTGTCTGTCCTGTCCTGTTCTGTCCTGTTTGTTTTTCCGTCTGTCTTTCTGGTTCTGTTTGTTTCCGTCTGTCTGTCTGTCTGTCTTTCTGTCTGCTGTCTGTCTGTCCTGTCTGTTTGTCCCGTCTGTCCTGTGTGGTCTGTCTGTCTCTCTGTCTGTCTGTCTGTCGTGTCCTGTCTTCTGTCTGTCTGTCTGTCTGTAGAAACAATAATAAGACTGTAACTTTTTGCAGTCACTCCACTCCAGTCTGTCCTGTCTGCTGTCTGTCTGTCCTGCTGTCTGGTCCTGTCTGTAGGAAACAATTAAAGAGACTGTACTTTTGGCATTCACAATACAACTCCGTCTGTCTGTCTTTCTGTCTGCCTGTCTGTCTGTCTGTTTGTTGTTTGTCGCGTCTGTCTTCTGGTCTGTTTGTCCGTTCCTGATCTGTCTGTCTGTCCCTTTCTTGTCTGTCGGGTCTGTCTGTCTGTCTGTTTGTCCGTCGGTCTGTCTGTCTGTCTGTCCTCTCTGTCCTGTCATGTCTGTCTGTCCTGTCTGTCTGTCTGGCTGTCTGTCTGTAGGAAACAATAAATAAGCCTGTAAACTTATTGGCATCAATACACTCAGTCCTGTCTGTCTGTCTGTCTGTCTGTGTGTCTGTCTGGTCTTGTCTGTAGGAAACAATAAATAAGACTGTACTTTTGCAGTCAATACCCTCAGTCCTGGTCTGTCTTTTCATGTTCTGCTGTCTGTCTGTCTGTTTGTTTTGTCCGTCTGTCTTTCTGTCTGTTGTTGTCCGTCTGTCTGTCCACATGTCCTTCTTTCGGTCTGTCTTCTGTCTGTCTGTCTGTTTGTTCCGTCTGTCTGTCCTGTCCTGATCTGTCTCTCTGTCTGTCTGTCTGTCCTGTCTGTCTGTCTGGTCTTGTCTGTCTGTCTGTAGAAACAATAATAAGACTGTACTTTTGCAGTCAATACACTCAGTCTGTCTGTCTGTCTGTCTGTCTGTCTGCCTGTCTGTCTGTCTGTAGGAAAACAATAAATAGACTGTACTTTTGGCAGTCAATACACTCAGTCTGTCTGTCTTTCTGTCCTGTTCTGTCTGTCTGTCTGTTTGTTTGTCCCGTCTGGTTCTTTTGTTCTGTTTTTGTCCGTCTTCTGTCTGTTCTGTCTTTCCTGGTCTGTCTGTCCCTGTCCTGTCTTCTGTTTGTCCGTCTGTCGTCTGTCTGTCTGTCTCTCTGATCTGTCTGTCTGTCTGTCTGCCTGTCTGTCCTTCTGTCTGTCTGTAGGAAACAATAAATAAAGCTGTAACTTTTGAGGCAGTCCCATACCACTCAGGTCTGTCTGTCTGTCTGTCTGCTGTTCTGTCTGTCCTGTCCTGTCTGTAGGAACAATAATAAGACTGTACTTTTTGGCAGTCAATACACTCAGTCTGTCTGTCTTTCTGTCCCTGTCTGTCTGTCTGTCTGTTGTTTTGTCCGTCTGTCTTTCGTGTCTGTTTGTCCGTCTGTCTGTCTGTCTGTCTTTCTGTACTGTCTGTTCTGGCTGGTCTGTCCTGTTGTCCCGTCTGTTACTGTCTGTTCTGTCTGTCTCTGCTGTCTGTCTGTCTGTCTGTCCTGTCTGTGCTGTCCTGTCTGTCTGTCTGTAGGAAACAATAAATAGACTGTAACTTTTTGGCCGTCAATACACTCAGTCCCTGTCTGTCTGTCTTCTGTCTGTCTGTCTGTCTGTCTGTCTGTAGGAAACAGTAAATAAGACTGTACTTTTGGCAGTCAATACAACACTCAGTCCTGTCCTTCTTTCTGTCTGTCTGTCTGTCTGTCTGTTTGTTTTCCGTTCTGTCTTTCTGTCTGTTTTCCGTCTGTCGGTCTGTCTGTCTTCGTCTGTCTGTCTGTCTGTATGTCTGTTTTGTCCGTCTGTTCCCTGTCTGTCTGTCTGTCCTCTCTGTCTGTCTGTCTGTCGTGTCTGTCTGTCTGTCTGTCTGTCTTCTGTAGGAAACAATAAATAAGATTGTACCTTTTTTGGTCAGTCAATAAATACACTCAGTCCCTGTCCCTGTCTGTCTGTCTTGTCTGTCTGTCGGTCTGTCTGCTGTAGAAACACTAAATAAGACTGACTTTTGGCAGTCAATACACTAGTCCGTCTGTCCTTTCTGTCTGTCTGTCTGTCCTGTCTGTTTGTTTGTCCCGTCCCTGTCTTTCTGTCTGTTTGTTCCTTCCTGTCGTCTGTCCTGTCTTTCTGTCTGTCTGTCTCTTCCTGTCTGTCACATGTTTTTCCGTCTGTCTGTCTGTCGTCTGTTCTCTCTGTCTGTCTGTCTGTCCTGTCTTCTTGTCTGTCTGTCTGTCTTGTCTGTAGGAAACAATAAATACTACTGTACTTTTGGCAGTTACAATACACTCAGTCTGTCGGTCTGTCTGTCTGTCTGTCTGTCTGTCTTGTCTGTCTGTAGTAACCAATAATAAAGACGTACTATTTTGGCAGCAATACACTCATCTGTCTGTCTTTCCTGTCTGTCTGTCTGTCTGTCTGTTTGCTTTGTCCCGTCTGTCTTTCTGTCTGTTTGTCCGTCTGTCTGTCTCTGTCTGTCTTTCTGTCTGTCCTGTCTGTCTGTCTTCCTGTTTGGTCCCGTCTGTCTGTCTGTCTGTCTGGTCTCTCTGTGCTGTTGTTCTGTCTGTCTGTCTGTCTGTCTGTCTGTCTGTCTGTAGGAAACATAAATAAGACTGTTACTTTGGGCAGTCATAATCTCAGTCTAGTCTGTCTGTCTGTATGTCTTGTCTGTCTGTCTGTCTGTCTGTAGGAAACAATAAATAGAAGACTGTCACTTTTGGCAGTCAATAACTCAGTCGGTCTTCTTTCATGTCCTGGTCCTGTCTGTCTGTCTGTTTGTTTGTCCGTCTGTCTTTCTGTCTGTTTGTCCGTCTGTCTGTCTGTCTGTCTTTCTGTCTGTCTGTCTGTCGGTCTGTCTGTTTTGTCTCGGTCTGTCTGGGTCTGTCCTGTCCCTGTCTCTCCTGTCCTGTCGGTCCCTGTCTGGTCTGTCTGTCTGTCTGTCTGTCTGTCTGTAGGAAACAATAACTAAGACTGTACTTTGCAGTCATACAACTCAGTCTGTCTGTCTGTCTGTCTGTCTGTCTGTCTGTCTGTCTTTCTGTGGAAACAATAAATAAGACTGGACTTTTGGCATTCAATACACGCAGTCCTGTCTGTCTTTCTGTCTGTCTGTCCTGTCTGTCTGTTTGTTGTCCCGTCTTTGTTGTTTTCCTGTCTGTTTGTCCGTCTGTCCTGTCTGTCCTGTCTTTCTGTTCTGTCTGTCTGTCTTTCTGTCTGTTTTGTCCGTCTGTCTGTCTGTCTGTCTGTCTCTCTGTCTGTCTGTCTGTCTGGCTGTCCTGTCTGTCTGTCTGTCCTGTCTGTAAGGGAACAATAAATAACTGTACTTTTGGCAGTCATACACTCAGTCTGTCCTGTCTGTCTGTCTGTCTGTCCTGTCTCTTTCTGTCTGTAGGAACAATAAATAAGCACTGTACTTTTGGCAGGTCAATACACTCAGTCCCTGTCTGTCTTTCTGTTCTGTCGGTCTGTCTGTCTGTTTTTGTTTTGTCCGTCTGTCTTTCTGTCCCCTGTTTTGTCCGTCTGTCTGGCTGTCGTCTTTCTTGTCTGTCTGTCTGTCTGTCTGTCTTTTTTCCGTCGTCTGTCGTGTCCTTGGGGGGGTCTGTCTCTCTGTACTGTCTGTCTGTCTGTCCTGTCTGTCTGTCTGTCATGTCTGTCCTGTAGAAACAAGAAATAGACTGTACTTTTGCAGTCATCCACGCAGTCTGTCTGTCTGTCTGTCTGTCTGTCTGTCTGTTCTGTCCTGTCGTAGGAACAATAAATAAAGACTGTACTTTTGGCAGTCAATACACTTCAGTCTGTCTGTCTTTCTGTCTGTCTGTCTGTCCTGTCTGTTTGTTTGTCCGTGTCTTTCTGTCTGTTGTCCGTCTGTCTGTCTGTCCTGTCTTTCTGTCTGTCCCCTGTTCTGTCTGTCTGTCTGTTTTGTCCGTCTGTCACTGTCTGTCTTCTGTCTCTCTGTCTGTCTGTCTGTCTGTCTGTCTGTCTGTCTGTCTGTCTGTCTGTAGGAAACAATAAATAGACTGTACTTTTGGGCAGATCACTACCTCAGTCCTGTCTGTCTTCCTGGCGTCTGTCTGTCCCTGTCTGTCTTTCTGTAGGGAAACAATAAATAAGACTGTAACCTTTTGGCAGTCAATACAACTCAGTCTGTCTGTCTTTCTGTCCCTGTCTGTCTGTCTGTCTGTTTGTTTGTCCGTCGGTCTTTTCTGTCTGTTTGTCCGTCACTGTCTGTCCCTGTTCTGTCTTTCTGTCTGTCTGTCTGTCCTGTCTGTCCTGTTTTTCCTTCTGTCTGTCTGTCCTGTCTGTCTCTGTCTGTCTGTCTGTCTGTCTGTCTGTCCCTGTCTGTCTGTCTGTCTGTAGGAAACAATAAATAAGACTGTACTTTTGGCAGTCAATACACTCAGTCTGTCTGTCTGGTCCTGTCTGTCTGTCTGTCTGTCTGTCTGTACTGTAGGAACATAATAAGGACTGTACTTTTGGCAGTCAATACACTCAGTCTGTCTGTCCCTTTCTCTGTCTGTCTGTCTGTCTGTCTGTTTGTTTGCCGTCTGTCTTTCTGTTGTTTGTCCTTCTGGTCTGTCTAGTCTGTCCTTTCTGTCTGTCTGTCTGTCTTGTTGTCTGTTTGTCGTTCTGTCTGTCTGTCTGTCTTCTCTCTGTCTGTCTGTTCTGTCTGTCTGTCTGTCTGTCCTGTCTGTCTGTTGTGGAAACAATAAATAAGACTGTAACTTTTTGGCAGTCATACACATCAGTCCTGTCATGGTCTGTCTGTCCTGTCATGTCTGGCTGTCTTTCTGCTGTAGGAAACAATAAGATAAGACTGTGACTTTTTTGGGCTAATACACTGCAGTCTGTCTGTCTTTCTTCTGTCTGTCTGTCTGGCTGTTTTTTTGTCCGTCGTCTTTCTGTCTGTTTGTCCCGTCTGTCTGTCGGTCTGTCTTGTGTCTGTCTGTCTGTCTGTCTGTCTGGCTTTTTGTCCTCTGTCTGTCTGTCGGTCCTGTCTCTCTGTCTGTCTGTCTGTTGTCTGTCTATTCTGTCCTGTCTGTCTGTCTGTAGGGAAACAATAAATAAGGACTGTACTTTTGGCAGTCAATACACTCGTCTGTCTGTCTGTCTGTGCTGTCGTCTGTCCCTGTTCTGTTCTGCCTGTAGGAAACATAAATAAGACTAGTACTTTTTGGCAGTAAAATACACCAGTCTGTCATGTCTTTTCTGTCTGTCTGTCCTGTCCTGTCTGTTGTTTGTCCGTCCTGTCCTTTCTGTCTGTTTTGTCCGTCTGTCTGTCTGTGCCGTCTTTCTGTCTGTCCTGTCTGTCTGTCTGTCTGTTTGTCACGTCTGGTCTGGCTGTCTGTCTGGTCTCTGCATGCTGTCTGTCTGTCTTCGTTGTCTGTCCTGTCTGTCTAGTCTGTCGTAGGAACATAAATAAGACTGTACTTTTTTGGCAGTCAATACCTCAGTCTGTCTGTCTGTCTGTCTGTCTGTCTGTCTGTCATGTCTGTCTGTAGGAAACATCAATAATGACTGTACTTTTGCGCGTCAATACAACTCAGTCCCTGTTCTGTCTTCTGTCTGTCTTTACTGTCTGTCCTGTTTGTTTGTCCGTCTGTCTTTCTGTCTGTTTTTGTCCAGTCTGTCTGTCTGTCTGGAGAAATCCTTTCTGTCTGATCCCTGTCTGTCTAGTCTGTCTATTTGTCGTCTGTCTGTCTGTCTGTCTGTGCTCATCTGTCTGTCCTGTCTGTCTGTCTGTCTGTCGGTCTGTCGTCTGTCTGTAGAAAAATAAATAACTGGTACCTTTTGGCAGTCATACACTCCGTCTGTCTGTCTGTCTGTCCTTTTCTGTCCTGTCCATGTCTGTCTGTCTGAGGAAACCTAAATAAGCTGTATCTTTTGGCAGTCATACACTCAGTCTGTCCTGTCTTATCTTCTGTCTGTCTGTCTGTCTGATATTGTGTTTGATCAGTCTGTCTTTCTGTCTGTTTGTCCAGTCTGTCTGTCTGTTCCCTGTTTCTTCTGTCTGTCTGTCTGTCTGTCTGTTTGTCCGTACTGTCGTGTCTGTCTGTCCTGTCCTCTTTCTGTCTGTGCCCTGTCTGTCTGTCTAGATCTGTCTGTCTGTGCTGTCTGTCTGTAGGAAACAATGAATAAGACTGATACTTTTGGCAGTCAATACACTCAGTCTGTCTGTCCTGTCTGTCTGTCTGTCTGTCTGTCTCGTTCTGTCTGTATGAAACAATAAATAAGACTGTACTATTTGGCAGTCAATACCACTCAGTCTGTCTGTCTTTCTGTCTGTCTGTCTGTCTGTCTGGTTAGGTTTGTCCCGTCTGTCTTTCGGTCTGTTTGTCCGTCTGTCTGTCTGGTCTGTCGTTACTGTCTGTCTGTCTGTCTTTCTGTCTGTTTTGTCCGTCTGTGCTGTCTGTCTGTCTGTCTCTCTGTGCTGTCTGTCTGTCGTCTGTCCTGTCTGTCCTGTTCTGTCTGGTCCTGTAGGAACAATAAAAAGACTGTCTTTGGCAGTGCATACACTCAGTCTGTCTGTCTGTCCTGTCGTCTGTCTGTCTGTCTGTCTGGCTGTAGAAACAAGAAATACGACTTACTTTTGGCAGTCAATGACACTCGGATTACTGTCTGTCTTTCTGTCTGATCATGTCTGGTCCTGATTCTGTTTGTTGTCCGTCTGCTTTCTGTCTTTTGTCCGTCGTCGTCTGTCTGTCCTTTCTGTCTTAGTCTGTTCTGTCTGTCTGTCTGTTTGTCCGTCTGGTCTAGTCTGTCTGTCTGTCTCTCTTGTCTGTCTGTCTGTCTGTCTGTCTGTCTGTCTAGTCTGTCTTTCTGTAGGAAACAATAAATAAGACTGACTTTTGTGTTGCAGTCAATACACTCAGGTCTTTCTGTCTGTCCTGTCTGTCATGTCTGTCTGTCCTTCTGTCTGTAGGAACAATATAAGACTGTACTTTTGGCAGTCATACACGGCAGTCGTGTCTGTCTCTTTCTGTCTGTCCTGTCTGTCCTAGTCGTGTTTTGTTTGTCGCGTCCTAGTCCCTTGTCTTTCTTCTGTTTGTCCTCTGTCTGTCTGTCTGTCTGTCCAGTCTGTCTAGTCTGTCTGTCTGTCATGTGTTTTGTACCGTCTGGTCTGTCCTGTCTGTCTGTCTCTCTGTCTGTCTGTCTGTCTTTCCTGTGCTGTCTGTCTGATCTGTCTGTCTGTAGGAAACAATATAAAAGCTGTACTTTTGGCAGTCAATTACACTCCCTTCTGTCGTCGTCTTTCCTGTCTGTTCTGTCTGTCCTGTCTGTCTGTCTGTAGGAAACGAATAATAGACTCTACTTTTGGCAGTCAATAGATACACTCAGTCTGTTGTATGTCTTTCTGTCTGTCTGTCTGTCTGTCTGTTTTGTTTGTCGTCTGTCCCTATTCTGTCTGTTTGTTCCGTCTGTCTGCCTGTCTGTCTTTCTGTCTGTCTGTCTGTCTGTCTGTCTGTTTTGTCGTCTGTCTGTCTTTCTGTTCTGTCTCTCTGTCTGTCCTGTCTGTCTGTCTGTCGGTCCTGTCTGTCTGTCTGTCTGTAGGAAACAATAAATAAGACTGTACTTGTTGGCAGTCAAGACCCTTCAGACTCTGTCTGTCTGTCTGTCTTTCCTGTCTGTCTGTCTGGCTGTCTGTAGGAAACAATAATAAGACTGTAACTTTTTGGCAGTCAATACACTCAGTCTTCTGTCCTTTCTCTGTCTGTCTGGTCTGTCATGTCTGTTTGTTTGTCCGTCTGTCTTTCTGTCTGTTTGTTTTTCCGTCCTGTTCTGTCGGTCTGTCTTTCTGTCTGTCTGTCATGTCTGTCTTCTGTTTTGTCCTCTGTCTGTCACTGTCGGTCTGTCCTCCTCTGTCTGTCTGTCTGTCTGGTCTGTCTGTCTGTCTGTCGGTCTGTCTGTAGGAAACAATAAAATAAGACTGTATCTTTTGGCAGTCAATACACTTCAGTCTGTCTGTCTGTCTGTCCTGTCTGTCTGATCTGTCTGTCTGTCTGTAGAAACAATAAATAAGACTGTACTTTTGGCAGTCAATACACTCAGTCTGTCTGTCTTTCGTGTCCTGTCTGTACTGCTGTACTGTTTGTTTTTTTCCGTCTGTCTTTCTGTCTGTTTGTCGTCTGATCTGGTCTGTCTGGTCTTTCTGTCTGTCTGTCTGTCATGATCTGTACGTTTGTTCCTCTGTCTGTCTGTCATGTCTGTCTCTCTGTCCTGTACGGTCTGTCTGTCTGGTCTTCTGTCTGTTCTGTCTGTCTGTAGGAAACAATATAAGACTGTACTTTTGGCAGTCATACACTCAGTCTGTCTGTCTGCTGTCTGTCTGTCGTCTGTCTGTCTGTCTGTAGGAAACAATCAATAGAGACGTAACTATGTTGGCAGTCAATAACACTCCAGTCTGTCTGGTCTTTCTGTCTGTCTGTCTGTCTGTCTGTTTGTTTGTCCCGTCCTGGTCTTTCTGTCTGTTTTGTCCGTCTGTCTGTCGTCTGTCCTTTCTTGTCTGTCTGTCTGTCTGTCTGTCTTTTGTCAGCCGTCTGTCTGTCTGAGATCTGTCTGTCCTCTCTGTCTGTCTGTCTGTCTGTCCTGTCTGTCTGTCCTGTCTGTTCTGTCTGTAGGAACCATAAATCCGACTGTACTTTTTGGCAGTCAATAGTACACTCAGATTCCTGTCTGTCTGTCTGCTGTCTTGTCTGTCCTGTCTGTCTGTCTGTAGGAAACAATAAATACAGACTGTACTATTTGGGCGTCAATACACTCATTCTGTCTGTCTGTCTTTCTTTCTGTCTGTCTGTCTGTCTGTTTGTTTGTTCCTTCTGTCTTTCTGTCTGTTTTGTCCCCCGTCTGTCCTGTTGTCGGTCTTTCTTTCTGTCTGTCTGTCCTGCGTGTCTGTTTTGTTCCGTCTGTCTGTCTGTCTGTCCTGTCTCTTGCTGTCTGTCTGTCTGTCTGATCTGTCTTGTCTGTCTGTCTGTCTGTCCTGTAGGAAAAGGCAATAAATAGACCTGTAACTTTTGTGCAGTCAATAGCACGCAGTCTGTCTTTTCTGTCTGTCTGTCTGTCTGATCTGTCTGTCATGTCTGTAGGAACAATCATGAAGACTGTGACTTTTGGGCAGTCAATACACGCAGTCCTTGCTGTCTTTCTTTCTGTCTGTCGTCATGTCTGTTTGTTATCAACGATCATGTCTTTCTTGTCTGTTTGTCCGTATTCTGGTCTGTCTGTCTTTCTGTCTGTACTGTCTTCGTGTCTTTCTGTTTTGTCCTGTGCCTGTCTGTCCTGTCTTCTGTCTCTCTGTCTGTCTATCTGGTCTGTCTGTCTGTCCTGTCTGTCATGTCCTGTCTGTAGGAAACAATAAATAAGAACTGTACTATTTGGCAGAATACCCTAGGATTCATGTCTGTCTGTCTGTTCTGTCTGTCTGGTCTGTCTGGCTGTCTGTAGGAACAATAAATAAGACTTTACTTTTGGCAGTTAATACACTAGTCTGTCCCGGTCTTTCTGTCTTCTGTCTGTCCTGTCGGTTTGTTTGTCCGTCGTCTTTCTCTGTTTGTCTCGTCTGTCTGTCTGTCTGTTCTTTCTGTCGTCTGTCTGTCTGTCTGTCTGTTTTTCCGTCTGTTCTTGTCCTGTCTGTCTGTCTCTCTGTCTGTCTGTCTGTCTGTCTGTCTGTCATGTCTGTCCTGTCATGTCGGTAGAAACAATAATAGACTGTACTTGTTTGGTCAGTCGAATACAACTCAGGGTGCTGTCTGTCGTGTCTGTCTGTCTAGTCTGTCTGTCTGTCTGTCTGTAGGAATATCAATAACTAAGACTGTACTTTTGGCTACTGTCATACACTCAGTCTGTCTGTCTTTCTGTCTGTCTGTCTGTCTGTCTGTTTGGTTTGGTCCTTCTTCTTTCTGATCCTGTTTTGTCGCTGTCTGTCTGTACTGTTCTTTCTGTCTGTCTAGTCTGTCTGGTCTGATCATGTTTGTCCGATCTGTCTGTCTGTCCTGTCTGTCTCTCGTCTGTCTGTCTGTCTAGTCTTGTCTTCTGTCTGTCTGTCTGTCTGTAGAAACAATATGAAGTAAGACTGTCCTTTTGGCAGTCATACACTCAGTCTGGTCCTGTCTGTCTGTCTGTCCTGTCTGTCTGTCTGTCTGTCTGTCCTGAGGAAACAATAAATAGACTGTACTTTTTGAGCAGTCATACACATCAGTCCTGTCTGTCTTTCTGTCTGTCTGTCCTGTCTTCTGTTTTTTGTACGCGTCCTGTCTTTCTGTCTGTTTGTGCCGTCTGTCTGTCATTGTCTGTCTTTTCGTGTCTGTCCGTCTGTCTGTCATGTCTGTTTGTCCGTCTGTCTTCTGGCTTTCTGCATCTCTGTCTTCTTGTCTGTCTGTCTGTCCTGTCCTGTCTGATCTGTCTGGCTGTAAGGAAACATAAGTAGACTGTACTTTGGCAGTCAATACACGTCCGTCCTTGCTGTCTGTCTGTCGTGCTGTCTGTCGTCTGTCTGTCTGTAGAAACATAAATAAGACTGTACGTTTTGGCAGTCAATCGACTCAGTTGTCTGTCCACTTTCTGTCCATGTCTTCATGTCTGTCCTGTTTTGTTTGTCCGTTCTGTCTTTCTGTCTGTTTGTCCGTCTGTCTGTCTGTCTGTCTTTCTGTCTGTCTGTCTGTCTGTCTGTCTGTTTGTTCCGTCTGTCTTCTTGCTGTCTGCTCTCTGTCTGTCCTGTCTGTCTGTCTGTCTTGTCTGTCCTGTCCTTTCTGTCTCTTTAGGAAACAATAAATAAGACTGTACTTTTGGGTCATCAATACACTCAGTCGTCTGTCTGGTCTGTCTGTCTGTCTTTCTTCTGTCTGTCCGTATGACCACAATAAATAAAGACTGTACTTTTGGCAGTCAATACACTAGTCTTGTCTGTCTTTCTGTCTGTCTGTCTGTCTGTCTGTTTGTTTTCCGTCTTCTTTCTGTCTGTTTGTCCGTCTGTCTGTCTGGTCTGTTGCTTTCTGTCTGTCTGTCTGTCTGTCTGTCTCGTTTGTCCGTCTGGTCTGTCTGTCTGTCTGTCTCTCTGTCTGACTCTGTCTGTTGTATGTCTGTCCCGGTCTGTCTGTCTGTCTGTAGGAAACAATAAATAAGACTGTACTTTTTGGCAGTCAATACACTCAGTCTGTCTGTCTGTCTGTCCTGTCTGTCTGTCTGTCTGTCTGTCTGTAGTAAACATAGAATTAAGACTGTACTTTTGCAGTCAATACACTCAGTCTGTCTGTCCTTTCTTGTCTGTCTGTTCGGTCTGCCTCTGTTTGTTTGTCCGTCTGTCTTCCCTGTCTGTTTGTCTCTGTCTGTCTGTCCTGTCTTTCTGTCTGTCTGTCTGTCTGTCTGTTCTTTTGTCCGTCTGTCTGTCTGTCTGTCTTTCTCTCTGTCCTGTCTGTCTGTCTGTCTGTCTGTCCTGTCTGTCTGTCTGTCTGTAGGAAACGAATAATAGACTGTACTTTTGGCATCAGATACACTCAGCTGTCAGTCTGTCTGTCCTTTCTGTCTGTCTGTCCTGTCTGTCTGTCTGTCTGGTAGAAACAATAAATAAGACTGTACTTTTGGGCGTCAATAACACTCAGTCCTAGCTCTGTCTTCTGTCTGTCTGTCTGTCTGTATCTTTTTTGTTTGTCCGTCGTCTGTTCTGTCTGTTTGTCCCTCTGTCTGTCTGTCTGTCTTTCTGTTGTCTGTCTTGTCTTCCTGTCATTTTGTCCGTCTTTCTGTCTGTCTGTCTGTCTCTCTTTCTTGTCTGTCTGTCTTCTGTCTGTCTGTCTGCCTGGCTGTCTGTAGGAAACAATAAATAAGACTGTACTGTTTGACAGTCAATCACTCAGTCTGTCTGTCTGGTCTGTCCAGGGGGGGGGGGGGGGTGTCTGTCTATCTTCTGTCTGTCCTGTAGGAAACAATAAATAAGACTGTACTTTTGGCAGTCCAATACACTCAGTCTGTCTGTCTTTCTGTCTGTCTGTCGGTCTGTACTGATTTTGTTTGTCCCGTCTGTCTTTTTTCTGTGTCTGTGTTTGTCCGTCTGTCTGTCTGTCTGTCTTTCTGTCATGTCTGGCCTGGTCTGTCTGTCTTTTGTCCGTCTGTCTGTCTTTCCTGGTCTGTCTCTCTGTCTGTCTGTTCTGTCTTGTATGTCTGGTCTGTCTGTCTGTCTGTCTGTAGGAAACAATAAGAATAAGACCTGTACTTTTGGGCAGTCAATAACACTGCAGTCTGTCTGTCTGTCTGTCTGTCCTGTCCTTCCTGTCTGTCCTGTACTGTAGGAACAAAAATAAGACTGTACTTTTGGCAGTCATACACTCAGTCCCTGTCTGTCTTTCTGTCTGTCCTGTTCTGTCTGTCCTGTCTGTTTGTTTGTCCGTCATGTCTTTCTGTCTGTTTGTCCGTCTGTCTTCCCTGTCTGTCTTTCTGTCCTGTCGGTCTGTCTGTCTGTTCCCTGTTTTGTTCCTCTGTCTTGTCCTGTCTGTCTGTCTCTCTGCTGTCTGATCTGTCTGTCTGTCTGTCTTGTCTTTCTGTCTTCTGTAGGAAACAATAAATAGACTGTACTTTTTGGCAGTCAATACACTCAGGTCTGTCTGTCTGTCTGTCTGAGTCCCTCTTGTCTGTCTGTCTGTCTGTAGGAACCAATAAATAATACGGTACTTTTGGCAGTCAATATCACTCAGTCTGTCTGTCTTTCTGTCTGTCGTCTGTCTGTCTATGTTTGTTGTCCGTCTGTCTTTCTGTCTGTTATGTCCCGTCTGTCTGTCTGTCTAGTCTTTCTGTCATGTCTGTCTGTCTGTCTGTCTGTTTGTCCGTCTGTCTGTCTGCTGTCTGTTCTCTGTCTGTCTGTTCTGTCTGTCTGTCCTGTTCTGTTCTTTCTGTCTGTCTGTAGGTAAACAATAAATAAGACTGTACTTTTGGCAGTCAATACACTCAGTCTGTCTTGTCTGTCCTGTCTGTCTGTCTGTCCTGTCCTGTCTGTCTGTAGGAAACAATAAATAAACTGGTACTTTTGGCAGTCAATATACCTCAGTCTGTCTGTCTTTCTGGCTGTCTGTCTAGTCTGTCTGTGTTGTTTGTCCGTCTGTCTTTCTGTCTGTTTTGTCCGTCAGGTCTGTCTGTCTGTCTTTCTGTCTGTCTGTCTGTCTTCTTTCTGTTTGTCCGTCTGTCTGTCTGTCATGTCTGTCCTCTCTGTCCGTCTGTTGTCGTCTGTCTGTCTGTCTGTCTGTCTGTCTGGTAGGAAACAATAAATTAAGACTGTACTTATTGGCAGTCCAGACCCTCAGTCTGTCTGTACTGTCTGGTCTGTCTGTCCTGTGCTGTCTGATCTGTCTGTAGGAACACTAAATAATGACTAGTAACTTTTGGCAGATCATACACTCAGTCTGTCTTGTCTTTCTGTCTGTCTGTCTGTCTGTCTGTTTGTTTGTCCGTCTGTCTTTCCTGTCTGTTTGTCCCCGTCTGGTCCTGTTGTGCCTGTCCTTTCTGTCTGTCGGTCCTGTCTGTCTGTCTGTTTGTCGTCCTGTCTGTCTGTCTGATCTGTCTCGCTGTCCTGATCTGTCTGTCTGTCTGTCCTGTCTGTCCTGTCCTGTCTGTCTGTAGGAACCAATACAATAACTGTACTTTTGCAGTCATACACATCAGTCTTGTCTGTCTGTCTGTCTGTCTGTCTGTCTGTCTGTCCTGTCTGTAGGTCAACTAAATAAGACTGTACTTTTTGGCAGTCACTACACTCAGTCTGTCTGGTCTTTCTGTCTGTCTGTCTGTCTGTCCTGTTTTTGTTTTGTCCGTCTGTCTTTCTGTCTGTTTGTCCGTCTGTCTGCTTCTGCTCTTCTGTCTGTCCGGTCTGGTCTGTCTTCTGTTTTTCCGTCTGTCTGTCCTTTCTGTCTGTCTCTCTGTCTGTCTGCTGTCTGTCCTGTCTGTCTTCTGTCCTGTCTGGTCTGTAGGAAACAATAAATACGACTGTACTTGTGGCAGTCAATACACTCAGTCTGTCTGTCCTGTTGTCTGTCCTGTCTGTCTGTCTGTCTGTCTGTAGGAAACAATAAATCAAGACTGTACTTTGGCATTCATACACTAGTCCTGTCTGTCTGTCTGTCTGTCTGTCTGTTGTCCTGTCTGTTTTGTTTGGTCCGTCTGTCTTTCTGTCTGTTTGTCCGTCCTGTCTGTCCTGTCTGTCCTTTTCTGTCTGTCCTGTCTTGTCTGTCTGTCTGTTTTTGTCCGGCTGTCCTGTCTGTCTGTCTGTCTCTCTGTCTGTCTGTCTGTCTGTCTGTCTGTCTGTCTGTCTGGCCTGTCTGTAGGAACAATTAAATAAGACTTGTACTTTTGGCAGTCAATACACTCAGTCTGTCTGTCTGTCTGTCTGTCTGTCTGTCTGTCTGTCTGTCTGTAGGAACAAAATAGACTGTACTTTTGGCAGTTCACTACACTCAGGTCTGTCGTCTTCTGTCTGTCTGTCTGGTCTGTCTTTTTGTTTTGTCCTCCCTTCTTTCTTCTGTTTGTCCGGTCTGTCTGTCTGTCTGTCTTTTCTGTCTGTCTGTCTGTCTGTCTGTCCTGTTTGTCCCGTCTGTCTGTCCTGTCTGTCTTGTCTCTCTGTCTGTCTGTCTGTCTGTCTGTCCTGTTCTGTCTGTCCTGTCCCTGTCTGTAGGAAACCTAAATAAGACTGTACTTATTGGCCCAGTCAATACACTCAGTCAGTCTGTCTGTCTTTCTTCTGTCTGTCTGTCTGGGTCTGTTCTGTAGGAAACATAAATAAGACTTAGCTTTTGTTTGGCAGTCAATACACTCAGTCTGTCTGTCTTTCTGTCTGTCCGAGTCTAGTCTGTCCTGTTTTGTTTGTCCGTCCTGTCTTTCTGTCTGTTTGTCGTCTGTCTGTCTGTTCGTCCTTTGCTGTCTGTCTGTCTGTCCTGTCTGTCCCTGTTTGTCCGTCCTGTCTGTCTGTCTGTCTGTCATCTCTTCTGTCTGTCTGTCTGTCTGTCTGTCTGTCTGTCTGCTGTCTGTAGGAAACCATAAATAAGACTGTACTTTTTGTGGCATTCGAATACACGCAGTCTGGTCTGTCTTCTGTCTGTCCTGTCTGTCTGTCCTGTCTGTCGTAGGAAAAAATAAATACGACTGTTACTTTTTGGCAGTCAATACACTCATCTGTCTGTCTTTCTGTCCTGTCTGTCTGTCCTGTCTGTTTGTTTGTACCGTCTGTCTTTCTGTCTGTTTGTCCGTCTGGTCTGTCTGTCTGTCTTTCTGTCTGGTTGTCTGTCTGTCGTGTCTGTTTGTCCGTCTGTCTGTCTGTCTGTCTTCTCTCTGTCTGTCTGTCTGTCTGTCTGTCTGTCTGTACTGTCTGTCTGTCTAGTAGGAACAATAATTAAGACTGTACTTTTGGCAGTGCAAGATACACTCAGTCTGTCATGTCTGTCTGTCCCTGTCTGTCTGCCTGTCTGTCTGTCTGTAGGAACATAATAGACTGTACTTTTAGTCAGTCAATACACTCAGTCTGTGTCTGTCTTTCTGTCCTGTCCTGTCTGTCTGTCATGATTTGTTGTCCGTCTGTCTCTGTCTGTTTGTCCGTCTGTCTGTCCTGTACTGTCTTTCCTGTCTGTCCTGTCTGTCTGTCTGTCTGTTTTGTCCGTCTGTCTGTCCTGTCTGTCTGTCTCTCTGTCTGTCTGTCTGTACTGTCTGTCTTGTCTGTCTGTCTGTCTTGTCTGTAGGAAAACATAATCAGACTGTACTTTTTGGAAGTGCATACACTCGTCTGTCTGTCGGTCTGATCTGGCTGTCTGTCTGTCTGTCTGTCTGTAGGAACCAATAAATCCGACTGTACTTTTGGCATTCATACACGTCAGTCTGTCTGTCTTTTCCTGTCTGCCTGTCTGTCTGTCCTGTTTGTTTGTTCCGTCTGCTTTCTGTCTGTTTGTCCGTCTGCTCCTGTCTTGTCTGTCTTTCTGTCTGTCTGTCTGTGTCTGTCTGTTTGTCCGTCTGTTCTGTCTGTCTGTCTGTCTCATCTGATCTGTCTGTCCTGTCTGTCTGTTGTCTGTCCCCTGTCTGTCTGTCTGTAGGAAACAATAATAAGAACTGTACTTTTGGCAGTCAATACACTCAGTCTGTCTGTCTGTCTGTCCGGTCTGTCTGTCTGTCTGTCTGTCTGTAGTAAACAATAATAAGACTGTATTATTGGCAGTCAATACACTATCTGGTCTGTCTTTCTGTCTGTGCTGTCTGTCTGTCCTTGTTGTTTGTCCGGCTTGTCCTTTTCTGTCTGTTTGTTCCGTCTGTCTGTCTGTCTGTCTTTCTGTCTGTCTGTCTGTCTGTCTTCTGTTTGTCCCGTCTGTCTGATCTGTCTGTCTGTCCTCTCTGTCTGTCCTGTTCTGTCTGTCTTCGTCTGTCTGTCTGTCTGTCTGTTAGGAAACAATAATAAGACTGTACTTTGTGCAGTCAATACCCTCAGTCTGTCTTCCCTGTCTGTCTGTCTGTCTGTCTGTCTGTCTGTCTGTAGGAAACATAAATAAGACTGTCACTTTTGGCGTCACTACACTCAGTCTGTCTGTCTTTCTGTCTGTCTTTCTGTCTGTCTGTTTTGTTTGTCCGTTCATGTCTTTCTGTCTTTTTTGTCCGTCTGTCTGTCTGTCTGTCTTCTGTCTGTCTGTCTGTCTGTCTGTCTGTTTTTGTCCGTCTGTCTGTCTTTCTGTCCTGTCTCCTCTGTCTGTCTGTCTGTCCCTGTCTGTCTGTCCCTGTCTGTCCTGTCTGTCTGTGAAACAATAAATAAGACTGTACTTTTGGCAGTCCATACACTCAGCCTGTCTGTCTGTCTGTCTGTCTGTTCTGTCTGTCTGTCTGTCGTAGGAAAACAAATAATAGACCTGTACTTTTGCAGTCAATACACTCGTCTGTCTGCTTTCTGTACTGTACTGTCTGTCTTCTTTTTGTTTGTCCGTCGTCTTTCTGTCTGTTGTCCGTCTGTCTGTCTTGTCTTGCTTTCTGTCTGTCTGTCTGTATGTCCTGTCCTGTTTGTCCGTCTGTCTGTCTGTCTGTCCTGTCCTCTCTTTCTGTCTGTCTGGTCTGTTCTGTCCTGTCTGTCCTGATCTGTCTGTCTGTAGGAAACAATAAATAAGACTGTACTTTTTCAGTCAATACACTCATTCTGTCTGTCTGTCCTGTCTGTCTGTCTGTCTGTCTTTCCGTGTCCTGTAGGAAACAAGTGCAAGCGGGAAGGGAGAATGACAACACTAAATAAGACTGTACTTTTTTGGCAGTCATACCCTCAGTCATGTCTGTCTTTCTGTCTGTCTGTCTGTCTTCTGTTTGTTTTCCGTCTGTCTTTCTGTCTGTTTGTCCTCTGTCTGTCCTGTCTGTCTTTTCTGTCTGTCTGTCTGTCTGTCTGTCTGTTTGTCCGGTCTGTCTGTCTGTCTGTCCTGTCTCTTCTGTCTGTGTGTCTGTCTCGTACCCCATTTCTGTCTGTCTGTCTGTCTGTCTGTAGGAAACATCAATAAGACTGTACTTTTGGCAGTCAATACACTCAGTCTGTCTGTCTGTCTGTCTGTCTGTCTGTCTGTCGTCTGTCTGTAGGAAACATAAATAAGAAACTGTACTTTTTTTGGCAGTCATACACTCAGTCTGGTCTGTCAATTTCTGTCGTCTGTCTGTCTAGTCTTGTTTGTTTGTCCGTCCCTGTCTTTCTGTCTGTTTGTCCATCTGGTCTGTCCTGTCTGTCTTTCCCTGTCTGTCTGTCTTGTCCTGTCGTCTGTTTTGTTCCGTCTGTCTGTCTTCTGTCTGTCTCTCTGTCCTGTCTGTCTGCTGTCTGTCTACGTCTTCTGTTCTGTCTGTCTGTAGGAAACAATAAATAAGATGTACTTTTGGCAGTCAAATACACTCAGTCTGTCCGTCTAGTCTGTCTGTCTGTCTGTCTGGTCTGTCCTGTCTGTAGGAAACAATAAATAAGACTGTCCTTTATTGGCTAGTCAATACACTCAGTCTGTCTTCTTATCTGTCTGTCCTGTCCCTGTCTGTCTGTTTGTTGTCCGTCTGTCTTTTCTGTCTTTTTCCCGTCTGTCTGTCCCTAGGTCCTGTCTTTCTGTCTGTCTGTCCCTGTCTGTCTGTCTGTTTGTCCGTCAGTGGTCTGTCTGTCTGTCTGTCCTCTACTTCTGTCCTGTCGTGTCTGTCCTGTCTGTCTGTCTGTCCTGTTCTGTCTGTAGGAAACATAAATAGACTGTACTTTTGGCATCACTAACTCAGTCTGTCTGTCTGTTCTGTCTGGTCTGTCTGTCGTCTGTCTGTCTGGAGGAACGCATAAATAAGACTGTACTTTTGGCAGTCAATACACTCCATCTGTCCTGTCTTTCTGTCTTTCTGTCTGTCTGTCTGTTTGGTTTTGTGCGTCTTGTCCTTTTCTGTCTGTTTGTCCGTGCTGTCTGTCTGTCTGTCCTTTCTGTCTGTCGTTCTGTCTTCTGTCTGTTGTCCGTCTGTCCTGTCTGTCTGTCTGTCTCTCTGTTCTGTCCTTTCTGTCTGTCTGTCTGTCTGTCTTGTCTGTCTGTCTGTATGAACAATAAATAAGAACTGTACTTTTTGGCAGTCAATACACTCAGTCTGTCCTGTCGTCTGTCTGTCCCTGTCTGTCTGTCTGTCTGTCTGTAGGAAACAATAAATAAGACTGGACTTTTGGCAGTGGGCAATACACTCAAGTCTGTCTGTCCTTTCTGTCTGTCTGTTACTGTCTGTCTGGTTGGTTTCCTGATCTGTCTTTCTGTCTGTTTGTCGTCCTGTCTGCTGTTCTGGCTTTCTGTCTGTCTTCTGTCTGTTCCCTGTCTGTTTGTCCGTCTGTCTGTCTGTCTGTCTGTCCTCTCTGTCTGTCCTGTCTGTCTGTCTGTCTGTCTGTCCTGTCTGTCTGTCTGTAGGAACAATAAATAAGACTGGTCCTTTTTGGGCAGTCATAACCTCAGTTCTGGTTCTTGTCTGTCCTGTCTGTCTGATCTGCTGTCTGTCTGTCTGTAGAGAAACAATAAAATAAGACAGGTACTTTTGGGCAGTCAATACACTCAGTCTGTCTGTCTTTCCTGGTCTGTCTGTCCTGTCTGATCGTTTGTTTGTACGCTGTCTTATTGCCTTTTCTGTCGTTTGTCCGTCGTCTTGTCTGTCTGTCTTTCCTGTCTGTCTGTCTGTCTGTCTGTCTGTTTGTCCGTCTTGTCTTTCTGGTCCTGTCTGTCTCATCTGTCTGATCTGTCGGTCTGTCTGTCTGGTCTGTCTGTACTGTCGTTTGTAGGAAACAATAAATAAGAATGTACTTTTGGCAGTCAATATACACTCAGATCTGTCTGTATTTCCCTGTCTGGCCTGTCCGTCTGTCTGTCTGTTGTAGTAAACAATAATAGACTGTACTTTTGGGCAGTCAATACACTCATCTGTTTCGCTGTCTTTTCTGTCTGTCTGTCTGTCTAGTCTGTTGTTTGGTCCGTCTGTCTTTCTTGTCTGTTTGTCCGTCTGTCCTGTCTGGCTTTCTTTCTGTCTGTCTGTTCTGTCATTTCTGTCTGTTTGTCGTCATGTCTGTCCTGTCTGTTGTCTCTCTGTCTGTCTGTCTGTCCTGTCTGTCTGTCTGTCTGTCTGTCTGTCTGATAGAAACACTGAAGAAGACATGTACTTTTTGGCAGTCAATACACTCAGTCCTGTCTGTCTGTCTGTCTGTCTGTCTGCTGTGTCTGTCGGTCTGTATGAAACAATACAATAAGACTGTACTTTTTGGCAGTCATAACACTCATTCTGGCTGTCTTTCTGATCCTGTCTGTCTGTCTTGTCTGTTTGTTTTTTTCTGTCTGTCTTCTGTCTGTTTGTCCGTCTGTGGTCTGTCTTGTCGTCTTTCTGTCTGTCTTTCTGTCGGTTGTCTGTTTGTCCGTCTGTCCTGTCTGTCTGTCCTGTCTCTCGGTCTGTCTGTCATGTCTGTCTGTCATGTCTGTCTGTCTGTCTGTCTGTAGGAACAATGAAATGAAGACTTGGTACTTTTGGCAGATCAATACAGCTCATCTGTCTGTCTGTCGTCTGTCTGTCTGTCTGTCTGTCTGTCTGTAGGAAACATAAATGAAGACCTGTACTTTTGGCAGTCAATACACTCAGTCTGTCCTGTCTTTCTGTCTGTCTGTCTTTCTTCTGTTTGTTTGTCCTTCCTCTTTCTGTCTGTTTTGTCCTTCTGTCTGTCTTCCCTGTACTTTTTTCTGTCTGTCTTGTCCTGTCTAGTCTGTTCTGTTTGTCCGTCTGTCTGTCTGTCGTCTGTCTCTCCTGTCTGTCTGTCTGTACTGTCTGTCTGTCTGTCGTCTGTCTGTCTGTAGGCAACAATAAATAGACTGTACTTTTGGCCGTCATACACTCATCTGTCTGTCTGTCTGTCTGTCATGTCCTGTCTGTCTGTCTGCTGTAGAAACGAATAAATAGACTTGTACTTTTTAGGCAGTCAATACCTCAGTCGTCTGTCTTTCTGTCTGTCTGTCTGTCCTGTAGCTGTTTTTGTTGATCCGTCTGTCCTTTCTGTCTGTTTGTCCGTCTGCTGGGTCGTCTGTCTTTCTTGTCTGTCTGGTCTTGTGTCCTTCTGTTTATGTCCGTCTGTCTGTCTGTCTGTCTGTCTCTCTGCTGTCTGTCTGTCTGTTCTGTCTGTCTGTCATGTCCTGTCTGTCTGTAGGAAACAATAAATAAGACTTACTTTTGGCAGTCAGTACACTCAGTCTGTTCTGTCTCTGTCTGTCGATCCTGTCTGTCTGTCTGTCTGTAGGAAAGCAATACAATAAGGTGCTGTACTTTTTGGCAGTCAATACACTCATCTGTCTGTCTTTTCTGTCTGTCCTGTCTGTCTGTCCTTTTTGTTTGCCGTCTTGTCTTTCTGTCTGTTTGTCCGTCGGTCTGTCTGTCCTGTCTTTCTGTCTGTCTGTCCTTTCTGTCTGTCTGTTTGGCCGTCTGTCTGGGCTGTCTGTCTGTCTCTTCTGTCTGTCTGTCCTTTCTGTCCTGTCTGTCTGTCCTGTCTGCTGTCTGTAGGAAACGAATACATAAGACTGTACTTTTGGCGTCAATCACTCAGTCCTGTCTGTCTGTCCGTCCTGTCTGTCTGTCCTGTCTGTCTGTCCTGTAGGAAATCCAATAAATAGACTGTACTTTGGGCAGTCAATACACTCCGTCTGTCTGTCATTTTCTGTCCTGTCTGTCTGTCTGTCTGTTTGTTTGTCCGTCTGTCTTTCTGTCTGTTGTCACGGCTGTCTGTCTGTCTGTCTTTCTGTCCTGGCTTTCTGTCCTGTCTGTCTGTTTGTCCTTCTGTCTGTCTGTCTTTCTGTCTCTCTGTCATGTCTGCTGCTGTCTGTCTCTGTCTGTCTGTCTCTCGTCTGTCTGTCTGTCTCTGTCGTCTGTCTTTTCTGTCTGTCCCTTTTCTGTCTGTCTGTCTGTCGCTGTCTTGTCTGTCTGCTGTCTGTCTGTCGTCTGTCTGTCGTCTGTCTGTCTCTGTCTTGTCTGTCTGTCTGTCTGTCTTCGTCTTTTTCTGTCTGTCTGTCTCTGTCTGTCTGTTCTGTCTGTCTGTCGTCTGTCTTCTGTCTGTCTGTCTGTCTCTCTGCCGTCTGTCTGTCTGTCTGTTCTCTCTGTCTGTCTGTCTGTCTGTCTTGGTCTGTCTGTCTGTCTTCGTCTGTTGTCTGTCTGTCTGTTTCTGTCTCTGGTCTGTGTTCTCTGTCTGTCTCTGTCTGTCTGTCTGTCTTGTCTGTCTGTCTTGCTGTCTGTCTGTCTGTCTCGTCTGTCTGTCCTGTCTGTCTTTTGTGTCTGTCCTGTCTCTGTCTGTCTGTCTTGTGTCTGTTCTGTCTGTCTGTCTGTCTGTTGTCTGTCTGTCTGTTTGTCGTTGTCTGCTGTCTGTCTGTCTTCTGTCTGTCTGTCTGTCTGTCTGTCTGTCTGTCTCTGTCTGTCTGTCCGTCTGTCTTCTTCTGTCTGTCTGTCTGTCTGTCTGTCTGTCTGTCTGTCTGTCCTGTCTGTCTGCTGCTTCTGTCTGTCTGTCTTGTCTGTCTGTCTGTCTGTCTGTCTGTCTTTTGTCTGTCTGTCTGTCCTGTCGTCTGTCTGTTTCTGTTGTTGTCTGTCTGTCTGGTCTGTCTGTCTGTCTCGTCTGTCTGTCTGTCTGTCTGTTCTGTCCTGTCTGTCTGTCTGTCTGTCTGTCTGTCTGTCTGTCTGTCGTCTTCTGTCTGTCTGTCGTCTGTCGTCTGTTGTCTCTGTCTTCTGTCTGTCTGTCTGTGTCTGTCTGTCTGTCTGTCTGTCTGTCTGTCTGTCTTGGTCCTGTCTGTCTGCTTGTTGTGTCTGTCTGTCTGTCTGTCTTCTGTTGTCTGTCTGTCTGTCTGTCTGTCTGTCGTCTGTCGTCTGTCTTCTTCTGTCTGTCTGTCTGTCTGTCGTCGTCTTCTGCTTCTGTCTGTTGTCTGTCTGTCTGTCTGTCTGTCCTGTCTGTCTGTCTGTCTCTGTCTGTCTTCTGTCTGTCTGTCTGTCTGTCTGTTCTGTCTGTCTGTCTGTCTGTCTTTGTCTGTCTGCTTCTGTCTGTCTGTCTGTCGTCTGTCTGTCTGTCTGTCTGTCTTGCTGTCTGTCTTCTGTCTGTCTGTCAGCTGTCTGTTTGCGGTCTGTTGTCGTTTTGCGTCGTTTGGTGGTCTGGGGGGGGGGGGCGGCGGCGGTCCCTGTGGCGTCTGTTGTCTGTCTTGTCTCTGTCTGTTGCTGTCTGTCTGTCTTCTGTCTGTCTGTCTCTGTCTGTCTGTCTGTCTCTTCTGTCTCTGTCTGTCTGTCTTGTCTGTCCGTCTGTCTGTCTTCGTTGTCGTCTGTCTGTCTTTCTGTCTGTCTGTCTGTCTGTCTGTCTTCCTGTTCTGTCTTCTGTCTGTCTTGTCGCTGTCTGTCTGTCTGTCTGTCTGTCTGTCTGTCTGCGTCTGTCTGTCTGTCTGTCGCTGTCTCGTCGTCGTCCCGTCCTGTCTG
>JACEEZ010004554.1:0-11264 GCA_016584305.1 Chionoecetes opilio | reverse complement strand
GGGTTTTTCTTAGGGGTTTAATTTATAAGTATTTTTAGTGCCAAGGATTCGAGTAGACAATATGCTACAAAAGATATATATTATTTTATATATGTACACTTGTAAAGGGTTTTTATACAATAATAATGTCACGCAGTTCGTTAAGTAACGGC
Organism: Chionoecetes opilio; assembly: GCA_016584305.1. NCBI lineage: Eukaryota > Metazoa > Arthropoda > Malacostraca > Decapoda > Majidae > Chionoecetes > Chionoecetes opilio. The sequence continues at coordinate 11,112 of JACEEZ010004554.1, read as the reverse complement.
CAATGAAACTAATGTCTAGGAGACAGAGCCGGGAAAGTTAATGACGTGACAAGTACTCCACACCCCCAGGTTTTGGGGTACACAAAAGACACCCAGGAAGGTGTGTCGTGAGTAGGAGCGCAAGGCTAAAGCGTCTCCTGTGCTCTCAGTGTTCGGGTCCCCTCTCCGGCCAGTTGCAGCATTAAGGAAAGCTGCCCGGAGCTGTTGTTCCGGTGAGCCAGTGAGCGAGGTGTTTACGTCTTGGGTTTTTTCCCCAAAGACCAGGTTATCCACGTCATCATGATGGATGGCCGTGGCTGCTTGGGTCAGCATAATTCATCAAAAGGTGGCAGTATTCAGCATCCGCTAGGCGCCAGTACTAGACACACACACACTCAGACATACTGTATTAGTATCGATTAACCACATACATATAATATAAAACCAGTAGCTAATACTGGAAATGCCACAGTTCCAAATTCATTTTTCACCAACCTGCAGACACCTTTCACTTTCCTGAGTAACCATTATAAGAAATAATTACTTTTAGAAACTGTCGTGAGGTGCACAAAAACAAAACAAGCCACTTTAACAGGAATTAGATGTTTACCAAAAGTATACCCTTTGGATAAGTTTTCCAAATTTCCCAAATAAATTAATTTAGGTACTCATCAACATCCTTAGGTTTTGATGACCCTAGAATATCCCAACAATTACTGGTGAATCCTTAGATTTGAGACCTTCGCACAAAAAACTAACCAAAATTGGCCAAAACTGTGCTTTGGAACTTCGATGTAATGGTATGCCATCACATTTTATTTTCATGGACAACCCAAAGTGTTCAAGTAGTTGCAATGATTCTTCAGATGTATTCTTAGATATAAAGTCATCTATGGCTTTGAGCAAACCAAAATGGTAATACTGGCCTCCACATATGTATTTATAAGTGATGATTTTAGGTAGGACCCTTATAGCTGTGCTTTGGCGTCCTTTTATTTACATTTAAAGGTTTATCCAGTTTACACATTGAATCCGTTTCCATGGTATCATATTTTCTTTTATGAGCAAACATCATGTACCGTCGTTTGCCTTACGGAACTTCCTATGAAAAGGGTTTCTGGTCATTATGTGGTGTGGTTTTTGTTATGCTTTCCCCGGAATCTTTTTCAAGAAACGTCTCACTCGATTGTCTCCGCTCAAATCCTTTAGAGATTTTAAAATTTCTCTAGAATATCTTTTTTTACTAATACCTTTCTTGAGATTCAATTTTTCTGAGAGTGGCAGGGTTTTCCGCGCTCTGGAGAAACCTGCCTGTTACCTAATTCCATTGTTTTATTTTCCTGTTCTAATAGCTACTTTGTTGGGGTGTCAAGCGATCTATGACGTTGTGCAAACATTTTTTACGGGGAAAAGCTCAACTTACAGGTCTGACAGGTTTACAAAATTTTGTAACATGGTTGGGGTACATTTCTTATGCCGCGTAGGCGCGCCAGGCCCGGGGGACCGAGGATGTTAAGGCATATGTATGGGGTTTTTGATAGGTATGGGTGTGGCACTTTGGGGATTGCCGGCCCCTTGCTTACTGCTGGGCAGCAGTATAACAAACCCGGGGCAGGATTGGGGAGAGAGGTAAATTTAGCTTATTTCTATCTCAATAAATATTGGTGACATAATAGTTTTTTTATATAAGTTTTATATATTTATTATATAACATGTATAAACATGCCCTGCTTTATACATATGTTTATTAGTGGAGCAGATGTATAGTGTGTCGATAAACGAGTATTCATGCATGAAGAAGCGCCGCGCTCACCGCCGGGGGACTACGACTGGAGAGGGGGCGATAGCCTTTGCCCAAGGGAGGGAACGGGATTGGGTTAGGGACTCCTGCCCATTTCGTTATTTGTATTACTGTAATTTTCACAATTTATACCTCAATTACTCTGGGGTCTCTCTACATCCTCACGAAACCACAAAAATTAAACCCTTTTCCGGCGTATACAGTGATTGAAACGTGTGTTTCAGACATTTCTCACCCTGATTTTATGGTGAGTCCTATGGGGTAGAATTTCTCCGAAAAATAATAAAACCAGAAAAACATCATTCCAGGAGCAGCAGGTTTAAAAAGTATTCAAATAATTTCAATTTTAGTAACCCCTTTTTGGAACTAACTACATGGAGACGGAAGGCGAGTTATTTAAGTACTGATATGGTTCATCATCTTGGCTGTTTTTGTCCAATGGCAAATCCCTAAGCATCAAAAGTGGGTCGTTAATGATTTGGTATTCAGTCCCGGGTTGCACAGCATGGGGGGAGGGTATGTATCAGAAGCTTTGGACAGTGGTGACTGGGTGGTGGAATTATGTCGCAGATGTTCAGACGCAGGCTTGATTGCAGTGATTATGGGTTTCAGATTCAGGGGACAACTAATTTTTAAGCTGGCGCCTATACCCCAAAAATGGGCCCTCGAGACGTCGCATAGGTCTCTGCTAGAGGGTCTTAATGAGTTTTCAGGAAGTTCCTACTACCTATCAAGTAGAAGAACATTTGTATCTGAACACGTACATGGAGTATGGCCTACAAGCTACCTAAGGGGCTAAAAGAGAATCCTCAGTTCTTAAATGGAGCATCAGCGTATTGGAACAGAGTCACAGGAACTATTCCATCAGTAAAGCACAAAGATGATGGCATCTTGCTAACTGGGCATTGTCAACTACATCAGAGTGTGGCACTCCAGCCTCGGCATATGCTGTGGCAATTTAATAAAGCAGGTCTTGCTTTGCAATCCCGGGGCTTCCCATATGGATGGAAGACGGCTAACTGTAATACTTCTGCTGGTAAGACCGCTTGGGTGGACTGCAAAACTAGTTCCATATGCTTCCTTTTGTTTGAGAGGCCTTGAATGATACAGTTACAGTGGGGATCTCTACTATTATGACACTCCAGAAGTATTTCTGAGGATTTTGGTGAGGTCTGGAAGTCCGCTAAGGAACGATGCCCGTCTCCCATAGGACATGTTAACTGGGAGGCAGATGGTTCAGGATCCATACTCCCTACCCTTTCAGAAGACCACCCGTGCGGAGGCAGGATTAGGGACTTGTAAGCTCACCCGTCCTGGGGAACGAAGACATAAAGCTTCAGGCCCTCTTGGGTGGCATCAGCTGATTGTGCAGGAAAAGAACTTGTCTCCTCACTGGAAACTATGCATCCAATGTCTCCTCAAGTTGTGCTCACGCTCTTTATAAACTGAGCAATGTGGCCGTTCGCGAGAAGATTCTGGTCCCAATTCCATACATCATGTCTTCTGTCCCTCAGACTTGGTGCACAGAAGGCGATACAGAGGTGAGATTTGTGAAAGCAGTACAGTCTGACAGGAGGATGGTGAACCTCTTGCATCAAGAGGAAAAAACACATCATGATTGGTTAGGGTACTCTAAGTGCCCCCACTGAAAATCATGGATGAGGTGAGATTGAAGTGACCTGGCAAAGGTGCTTCTCATGTTCCTCTGGCACCAGCACCTCAGCTCAGTTTTTGTTAATGAAGTGGAGCGATGTACCAACAGACATGATTCGGTACCCCTCAAAGTGTCATTAGAATCCACGGCATGAACCTCCTTCATGTCCTGCGAGGCCAGAGAGCCTGCTACCATGTTAGTGACACCCACAGTAAAGAAGCAAAAAATCACCCCTTGCTCTTGTCTGTCTTGACTCCCTGACAAGCCTGCACTCGGCTTAGAGGAAATGATGTCGTGGGTCGGAGGAAATCAAACCTGACTCAGTTATCCGAATTCTCACCAAGAGAAACTTCAGCTCACCAGAAATTGTTGCTGCTGGCGGCTGACCAATCTCAGGGGGTGAATTCGAGCACAGGGGGGAAGTGTATCAAACCCTTGCCACAGGGTGCCCACATCACAAATTTTGACCTGTGGTGATGTCATATATAAAGATCACCACCGATACGCCCTTGAATATGCAAAGAGGGTGGGACTTCACTATCATGTTCCAGGCAATCAAGATAACTGCAGCCATAGACTCACCCATATGCTCTGACTGAGAGGACATAACATGTGATTGAGTGCTGATGCTATGTATGTCATCCTGCACCAATGCCAACACTCGTCAGGTTTGAACCTGTTATCATGCCTCATGTATGTGGATTCAGTCTAGGAACTGTGAAGTATTTGCAATTCAGGCAGTTAGGATTTGACTAACTCAGATGAAACAAACCCGTCACACCTAATTGAAGAGAGTGCCCCACGTCCTTCCTGGCTGAAAAAAAAGTTGGTAACATCAGCAGTAACCCCCCATGACCAATCCACATGAGTCCTGAACCGGACCCATGTCCCTGGTGCTGAGATTTTGCACTGAATCCACGGCTAGTTTAACAGATATATCTAGAGCGTAACCTTGCTTGCCTAATGGAATGCATATTCCAAAGGATTGCTATCTTCCTCCATTTTAGAGATATAATTATCATCTGTGCTCTAGCCCTCCTGACAACAGAGCCCTTGTGAGTCCCATCAAGTACATGATGATCCAATCATTGCAGGTGGCAGACTGAAGGACTTACATGCATTGGTTGGTCCTAAGCTCTCCCAGAGGACAGAGACTGAGAGGGAGAAGGTTATGCTCTTCTCTTCCTCCAAAGAAGAATGATGATGACTTATCAGATTAAAAAAAAATCATGGGAGGTTTTCCTGTCATGATGAACAGGCCCTCGGTGCGAGAAACGGGCATTGCAAATGAAAAAACAGGGTAAATGGACAATGATGAAGCCATTGATGAAAGTTTTTCTGTTGTTCAAGATGAGCCAGTCAGTGGGAACCATGCAGATGCTACTAGATTTCCATCCCTGTTGAGATCCACAATCGCACAGCGAGCCCTCCGACTTAAGCGGCCCGACATGAGAATCCCTTTCCTGTGAGTTGAGGAAGGTAGAGATGGAGAGCTTGCCATCCTGCTGGTTAGCTGTGTATAGGACCATGAACACAACATTGGTGAATCAATCTATTCCAGCAAGTCTACAGTAATAATAAAGACCTCTACCTCAAGTTCCTATATGGACCATCTGTGATGCCCGAGGCGAAATAGGCATGTTCTGGCCATATCAGAAGTCCTATATCCATGATCCAACTCCACAAAGGCCTCACATGTTGAGAATCTCTAATGGTCCTGGAGCTTCTCTCTTATGCTGAGTGTTGTGCTTCCTATGTCGTGGTACTATATCAAGAATCTAGGATACTATGTCCTAAAGACCAACTCAAGGAGCTTTGATTATTGTGGCTGTGGGAAGACCAAGAACTATGGAGTTGATGTTGAAAGATGGAGACCATCTTTTTGTCCAAGAAAGATTGTTGGAGGCCAATCATTGGTTGGCCACGGAGATCCAATGATGACATGTGGTAGTGTTATATCACCAGGATGAGGGTTATGATGGGTGCCGGGACAACAGAACTTCTATAACCACAGCTTGCACCCTATCTCCTTTTATACGGTTGAAAAAATCTCCTTAAAATGGACATGGAGGTATACATTCCAAGACAGTCTCCCAGACCACAGCCAACATAATCCAGAGTACTCCAGGAAGGCCCAAGAGCTCAGTGGCTGAGTACACTCCCATTTTTGGCCATCAGCGACACCCTTCCAGAGATGCATCACCACTTGTAACAGGGGAGAGGGAGAGATTCTATGGCTCCTTTGGATTCAGGGGAAGCCTGTACTACCCCCGAATGAGGAATCTTCGTGGCACAGGCGTGGCTGGATCTATCACAACTTTTTGACTGTGCATGTCTCAGACTCCCAAACATGCAGGAGTTATTGCCCAGGGCCTCACTAATGGCAGCCCTTTCGTCGAGTCATAGCTGAACTCAGTTGGATATTCCTTCCCATTGACAGGCCATTATGACTTTTGTACCTGGATGATACTTCCTGTGGTGTGGACCCTGGTCAAAGCCAGCTCCTCAGCCTGCATGTTATAATATATACTGTTGGAACTTATAAAATTGGCTATATAGACAAGATAGTCGTCGGGCGTCCTTTTATGTTATTTTGAACAGTACACTCCATATTTATATATTGTGCTGACATTAAACAAACCAAATCCATTTAACGACCACTTTTTGATGCTTAGGGATGCATGCAAACAGCCAAGATGAGTAACCATATCCCGTACTTATAACTCGCCTTCCTTCTCCATGTATTTAGTTCAACAGAGTGTACTGAAATTGAAACGTATTTGAATACTCTTTAATCTGCTGCCTCCTGGAGATGATTGATTTTCTGGTTATTACTTTTTCGCGAGAAATTTACTCACATAGTTACTTTTCCCACACCCATACAAGTCAAGAGATGAGTACTGTCTAGTAACACACGTTCAATCACTGTAACGCTGAAAGTTAAATTTGTGGTTTCGTGAGGATGTAGAGAGACGCCAGAGATTGAGGTAGTATAATTGTGTAAATCTACAGTATATACAAATAGACGCAATGGCAGGAGTCCCTGAACCAATCTTCCGTTACCCTCCTTGGCAAAGCTATCCCCCGCTCTCCAGTCTGTAGTCAGGGCGGTGAGTGCGGCTTGCTTATCTCATGCAGGTGTCAACTCTCGTTTATTATCGATCACACATATACATCTGCTCCACTACTACATATAGTGAGAAGGCGGTCATTTTTTCTGTATCATCTAATAAACTGAATAATATAACTACTCTAATATAAATATCTATTATGTCACAAATAGATTTATATGAGTATTAGAAATAGCTAATTGACCTCTGCTCCAATACCTGCCGGTTTGTCTATAACTGCTGACCCAGCGTAATGCAACTGGGTCCGGAATACAATGTGCCCACCCATACCTATCACACCCATACATATGCCTTAACATCGCTCGTTCACGCGTCCTGGCGCGCCTACGCGGCATAAGATATATACCTAACCATGTTACAAATTTTTTGTAATACCCTGTCAAGACCTGTAAAGATTGAGCTTTTTCCACGTAAAAGATGTTTGCATAACGTCATAGAATCGCTTGACCCCACATAACAAAGTAGCTATAGTACACAGGGATATAAAACAATGGGAATTAAGGTAATCAGCAATGTGTTTCTCCCAGGAGCCAGCGGCAAACTGCGACTCGTACATAAAAAATTGATCTCAGAAAAGGTATTAGTAAACAAAAGATATTCTAGAGAATGTTAATCTCTGAAGAGATTTTGGCGGAGAACAATCGAGTGGAGACGTTTCTTGTAAAAGATTCCTGGAAGCATAACAAAACCACACTCACATATGACCAGAAAACCCGTTCTAGGAAGTTCCGTAATGGCAACGACGGTTCACATGATGTTCGCTCATAAAAAAAATATTGAGACCCATGAACGGATTCACTGTTTGAACTGGATAACCTTTAAAAAATGTCAAATTCAATAAGGGCAGCACCAGAAGCACATACTAGATAAGGGTTCCTACCTAAAAATCATCACTTATAAATAACATATGTTGAGGGCCGAGTATTACCATTTTGGTTTGCTCAAGCCATAGATGACCTTTATATTCTAAGAATACATCTGAGAATCATTGCAACTACTTGAACACTTGGGTTTTGTCCATGAAACTAAACTGTGATGGCATACCATTACATCGAAGTTCCAAAGTCACAGTTTTTGGCCAATTTTGTTAGTTTTTTGTGCGAAGGTCTCAAATCTAAGGATTCACCAGTAATTGTTGGTATATTCCTTGGGTCATCAGAACCTAAGGATGTTGATGAGTACCTAAATTAATTATTGATGAATTGGAAAACTTATCCAAAGGGTATACTTTTTGGTAAACACTAATTCCTGTTAAAGGGTGGCTTGTTTTGTTTGTGATGGCCCTGCACACAGTTTTCTAAAGGTTAATTATTTCCTTATATGGTTTATACTCAGGATGTGGAAAGGTGTCTGCAGGTTGGTGAATATGAATTTGGAATCTGTTGCATTTCCAGTATTAGCGTACTGGTTATATATTATATGTATGGTGCAATCGATACTAATACAGTAATGTCTGAGTGGGTGTGTGGTCTAGTACGGGCGCCTACGATGCTGAATACTGCCACCGTTTTTGGATGACATTATGCTGACCAAGAAGCCACGCCATCCATCATATGAAGTGGATAACCTGGTCTTGGGAACCAAGGACTTAAACACCTCGCTACTGGCTCCACCGAACAACAGCTTCCGTGCATCTTTCCTTATAATGCTGCAACTGGCCGGAGTAGGGGACAGAACCACTTGAGAGCCACAGGGACGCTTAGCCTTGCGCTCCTACTCACGACAACCCTTCCTGGGTGTCTTGTGTGTACCCCACACATTGGGGTGTTGGAGTACCTTGTCCACGTCATAACTGTTCCCGGCTCTGTCTCCTATACATAGTTTCATTGTGCCGTTAGCTTAACGAACTGCGTTGCCATTATTATTGTATAAACCTTCACAATGTACATATATATATATATAATAATATATCTTTTTGTAGCATATTGTATTACTCGAATCCTTTGGCACTAATAAGACTTATCATTACGTAAGAACCGCTCGGCCACGTAGCCCATACATCCACTTTATTTTGATGTGTACCTCTGGCCAACGAAGCAAGTTACCAGCCCGTCCAAGCGGGCATCATCCCGTCAATCACCCCATAAAAGGTTAGTCACCAGTCTCAACATGGAGTGAACCCGTTATCCGTAAAATAACCATAACTATAGAAGGGTAACATAATTTTGGTGCATTAAAGGTGGAATGAGATACTTCCTCACGCATAGTGTTTGCGGTTACAACACATAATGGTAAATGTTCCGTAACATAAAAAATACGACACCACGGTGTATGTGGCAACATATAATTGTAAATATAAGTTACGAGTGCCTAAGTGAATAACTGGACGAGCACATACTAATTAATACACGTGAAGAGGTTGGAAATGACCATGAAGCAAGTTAACAGTAAAACCCAGAAAGAATTGGAGAGACAAGCGAGGGTTGTCCGAGAGATCTGGTCCAAAACCTGACCTCCGCGGCAGCGAGTCAGCACCTTCCTCTTGCCTTGCATCAATCACTGCTCCATCCACCACAAATTCGTATATATACAGGAGGAGCCAAAGTTCCCTCTAGCATTATTGCTCTGGACTACATATTTGTTTTTCAAGAGGACAAGAACCAAGGACGGGACGTCGTGAAGAAGAGGTTTAATCAAGAGGACGAGGACAAGCTACAAGGTTTTTATCATGGCACAGACGAAGGACACGATTGAATTTTTATAATGAAGACAGACTAGGAGGGACAACTAGCCGACTCTTAATTTCCAATACTTCGCAATTCAGCAAACTCCTTGTCAGCAGACAGCCACTCAGCCACTCAGCCAGCCTCCATCGCCCCGGCCATCCGTCTAGTCATCATTCTTCACATCTGTACCAACGCCCTTGGAGGAATCCCTTCTGATTCAGCAGTACGGAAGGACTTGCCTGTGCTGACTCTACACAATGTTATTGAGTACAACAACATCTAGCTGACCTTACATGAGACATATTTTTAAAACGCCACTCCGTTTACATAAATACACCTTATAGTGGTGAGATATGTATTTTCCACATTTTTTTTTGCTTAAATAGCCCATGTGAACGAATTTAAAAGTATTATTTGTTAGTTATTTTTCTATAGATATTTTAAATATGCTGGTGTACCGCTAATATTTTCATAATTTTTTGTAATTTTTAATAATTTGTTAGATTCCCTTATAAGGGGACGGGAAGGGGAGGGGCCCAACGAACAACCCAAAAATTTCCCTAAAATGGACCCCCCTTTTTACTTCGAAGGTTGGGCAAGGTGAAACCCTCGGTTAGTTGGTGGGGAAAGCCCCTCACCTCACTCGCACTTGGAGTGAAATTATGAAATCGGGTTCCGGAGGGGAGCCGAGGGTGATTTAACCGGAGAGGGGAAACCGGAGGGTGGAAACGGTAGGTTGGGTGCCGAACCAAGTCGGCCTCTGGGCCCATCCCTTCCGGAATCCGGTCTTACAGAAGGATGGAAAGGGAAAGGTTCCCTTTGGGTCCTTGGTTTTACCTCCCAAAGGAGGGGGCCCAGGAGGCCCGGGGACCGACCAACGTGAGCCCAGTTCAGGTTCTTCCGAAAAGGGAGAGATTTAGAGGGGTAAGGTAAAACCCGACCACAATTCCAACCCGGCTTGGCTCCCTCAGAAAGTTCAGCCGACCTCGGGGTTTGCCCGTTACCACAACCAAACTGTACTTAAAATTGAAAAAAGCAAAGGGGAACGGGGATCTTGGGGGTTAGATATTGTTTACCCTTTGGATCTATTGAGTTTTTACTACCTTTTATCAATAACCCTTATATGCGGAAAGGGTTTCCCCTTGTTATGCTTTCATAATAAAATAAAATAGGTTTTTAATTTTAAGTTGTCCCCAGTAAAACTATTTAGTAAGTTTTTTATATTTACTTTCTTCTCTTTTTTTTTTTGTAGTTTTAATTAAATTTTTTTTTAATTTTTGGACAAGGAAATTTCATAAATTTAATCCCGGCCAGGAACCTGAAATAGAAAATTTAGAAGAGGAGGAAATGCATTTGGTGGAAAAAATTGGTCAGAAATTAATTTTACTTCCCGGACGATTTCGTTTTCCCTAGGGGAAAACCTTAAAGGAACAATTGGCTCCCCTAGCCCTTTTAGATCTCGGTTTTTTTCCCAAAAAACTTTGGCCCTTTTTTCCCCAAAATTGAAAAATTGGGCCATTGGGTTTTTTTAAAAATTTACTGAAATTTTTAAATTTTTCCCCAAAAATTCCCCCCGGGGCCAAGGGGGAAAACAAAAAAGGGCCTTTTTTAAAATAAATTTTTTTTTTTTCCCCCAATTTTTCGAAAAAAATTTAAAAAGAAAAAATTTTTTTCTTGTTTTTTTAAAAAGGGGGGGGAAAAATCAATTTAAAAATTTTTTAAAGGCTTTTGGGTCAAAAACCCCAAAAAATCCCCCAAATTTTTGGGGGTTTTAAAAAAGAGGCCCCGTTCCCTTCAACCTTGGGAAAAAAAATTGGGGGTTTTGGGGTTTTTAATTTTTTGGGCCACCGGGGGGGAAGCATTAAGGGATCCCCCCCTTTT
>JACEEZ010004552.1:67500-74734 GCA_016584305.1 Chionoecetes opilio | reverse complement strand
TGTGATGGGATGGGTAGGGAGTCGAGGGGGAGTGTCACCACGTGGTGATGGGAGTAGTGGGTAGGGAGTCGGGGGGAGTGTCACCACGTGGTGATGGGGAGTAGTGGGTAGGGAGTCGAGGGGGGGGTCACCACGTGGTGATGGGGGGGTCGATGACACGGTGATGGGAGTATGGGTAGGGAGTCGAGGGGGGAGTGTCACCACGTGGTGATGGGGAGTAGTGGGTAGGGAGTCGAGGGGGGGTGTCACCACGTGGTGATAGGGAGTAGTGGGTAGGAGTCGAGGGGGGTGTCACCACGTGGTGATGGGAGTAGTGGGTAGGGAGTCGAGGGGGGAGTGTCACCACGTGGTGATGGGGAGTAGTGGGTAGGGAGTCGAGGGGGGGTGTCACCACGTGGTGATGGGGAGTAGTGGGTAGGGAGTCGAGGGGGGGTGTCACCACGTGTGATGGGAGTAGGTAGGGGTAGGGAGGTCGACCTGATGGGGAGTAGTGGTAGGGAGTCGAGGGGGAGTGCACCACGTGGTGGTGGGAGTAGGGGGAAGGGAGTCGAGGGGGGAGTGTCACCACGTGGTGGTGGGAGTAGGGGGAAGGGAGTCGAGGGGGGAGTGTCACCACGTGGTGGTGGTAGTAGGGGGAAGGGAATCGGGGGTGGATGGAGGTGAATGAGAAAGGGGGGAGAAGGAGGAAGGGAGTGCAAAAAAGGGGAGGAAGGCAAGGAGGAAGGAGCGCGTAACGGTTTCTTATCGTCACGATAGACATACGACGATCACGATAGTGTCACGAAGCTGCTACATAGATAACGATAGCGTCACGATAGACTTACGATAGCGCTGCGTTGGGTACAAATGTAGGGGAGCTTTCCGAATTTTTAGTGCACGCACTAACTTTTCGTGGCCTCGGCCGAGCGCGTCACGAGCGTCACGATCGGTCACGATGGGACCCATAACCAGTACCAAGACGGCGCTGCGCATTGCATTGTTGGCGCGTTCGTGGTTCCATTATGGAATGTGTGAAGGGGGCTTGCGACAACACTTTTCCAATATGTGCGTCCTATTAGAACTTTATTGCAGCTTCTTCTTGTGACTAATGCTGTTACATATTCCTTAGTCTAGCACGAAATAATAGTTTTCTATGTGGTTGAGTGAACATTTGTTTGCAGGACTGAAACATATTTTTCACTTTTTCTTTTTCTATTCTCTCATCTTTAACTTTCTGAACGAAGTCTTATTGCACGAACCCTGTATTTGTGTGCAGGGAATGGTAGCAGAGGGTCGATAGCCAGTCATGTCATTGTTACGCACACCTCTTGACTGTAACAAATAAACGTATCATCACTCTCAGAGCCGTGTGGTGAAAACGTTGCTTGGTGACACACGATCATTACAATATGTTATCTGCCACGTTTTTGACTTGCGTTTCTGCTGAACTATTAGTCATCCTTTTTGTTTTGTTATATTTTCAGCGCATTTTTTTTATGCATGTCTAATAACCAACTGCATGATGCAATGTTATGATGTGTGTGTGTGTGTGTGTGTGTGTGTGTGTGTGTGTGTGTGTGTGTGTGTGTGTGTGTGTGTGTGTGTGTAATAAATAAACAAATACAAATAAAATTAAAGAAAAGCGTAACATTCTAGTTATGAAACAAATGAGACAAGCGGTATCTGATTGCACTGTGCATTTAGATGACCCATACATACGTGCCCTCCAGACCAGGTCTCAACATTTCCTTTTCTTTGCCCCGTGCACCCTTCTCACCCTATGTCGGCATGTCCTTCCCTCCTTTCCAACATTGTTTGACTCAAGGTCCATTTCAAATAACATGGATATAGAACAGAAAATATTCTTTACTCTATTATATTTACAGCAGGTAACCGATGCATACTTTTTTTTGTGCCCCCCTGGAAAACACGAAGGAAGAAAAATATCAGCATTTAAAAATTTTGAATCTATCCATCGAGTCCTAATCTCCTCCCTGAAACCCTAAAATTCCCTGAAAAGTATGACCCATCCCCTGAAAGTATAATTATGTTTCGCAGTATGACTTCTATGGTAGGATTGCCAAGTTCCCTGACCGAAAGTTGGGATAACCTCATACGGCGGAGAGTATAGTGACAGTGTATATAGTATGAAGAGTATAGTGTTCGTCCCTAGGCGGGAAAACGCCCGCCCTTCGTTTAATTGTTTCCCCTCGAGGGGGTTCCCTGCTTATTGAGAGCCCAGACAAGTGTTCAAAATTGAGTGCTCTAGATTATAATGTCATACAAGGTTAAGTAATCTTATGTCCTTCCACTTTAAGTGGGTGGGTGGGTGGTGGGTGTGTGGTGTGTGTGTGTGTGTGTGTGTGTGTGTGTGTGTGTGTGTGTGTGTGTGTGTGTGTGTGTGTGTGTGTGTGTGTGTGTGTGTGTGTGTGAAAATATGCTGACTTTCGGTGAATTGGCTAATCAGGATGCCAGTGATTGATTGAAATAATGAGGATTCCGTCAAACAACTCACCAAGACAACCACCCCGTAAGGCAATGTAATGCAGTGGAATAGAACAACTCCCACATATGTAAAAAGATACATTAATCAAATAATAATTATTACTAATACTAATAAATATAATAATAATAACCATAGTATCAATTATACTGATACGGATATCATAATATTAATAAAATATTTGCCATAATTCTCATAACATTGAAAGTTGTCACTCGATCCTGGTTGTCATTAAAGTTGTTTTCTCTCCGTGTATCATCCTTTTACCTCATTTATTCACGTGCATTTTTTGCCTCACCTTCTTTCACAGCCACTAAACTTAATTGAACGATACCTTAACTTGATAACGTTCAACAACCTTCATGAAAAATATGTTGAGTCATTGATTACAGTTTTTTCCCCTGAATTCTGTCTCGGCATCAGACTTATCCTTTGAAACATACAAGCTTCGTATTGTTTTAGGATTTAAGAGAAAAAGAATACAGTTGAAAAGGACGTTAATACCATCTTGACGGGCAAAACGTAAGTCGTCTCCCTCCCTCGGCACCACTGCACGTGTCTCTAAACGTATCCGCGGCGGGACGAACACACTGGCGCCGAAAAGGAAACGTTTGCACATAATAAAATTAAAAAAAGCTGCTGATGAAGAACAAGTACAGAAAGGAAAGGGGGAAAAAAGGGGAAAGAAATGGGCTAGAAAAAGGAGCGGAAGAGGACTAGAGCAGGGATTGTCAACCAGGGAAGAGTTCCCCTGAGGAGAATTTCAGGGTTTCAGGGGGAAAATTGGGACCACAGAATTGTAGACTCAAAATGTTGAAATACTGATCGATTTATTTCCACCAACAATTTTTGTTTATACTTGTTTGTATATTTGTTTGCTTTTTAAGCTTCAGTTTTCCTTTTGAACAGATCACAATACTTACTTTCTTACTGGCACTCTTCAACACAAGGCACGAAAGACAAGCGAAATGTAGAAAAATCACTTTACTTATAAAATTTGTACAGCTTTAGATAATAAATAAACATATATAATAAATTATGTACAGTTGTACATCTAGAGATCGAGACACACGACACACGAGACCGTACAGCTATGATGGTACACATATAGCAGGATCACAGATAAACCTTTGTATTGCTTGGCCGCGCTTAAGAGGAACACGTGCATGCCGTGTGTTCCTTCACCACCACCTCCTGGAATCTTTTGTTGTTATCCTTGAAGTAAAACGTGAGGATGGAGCGATCCACGATGCCCTCCTGGACTGGCTGGCATCGCCCATCTGGGAGGCCCATCGCGGAGTCGCCACAAAAACTGCAAGATTCCAGGCAACGCTTGACAGAGACCACTTGGGGGAAGAAGTCCTCGTCGGCCAGCGGGTCGTGGAACTCTAGCTCAGATTCCACATGCACAATCGTTGCCTTGGGTTCGCACTTCAGCTTATCCAGTTCATGTTTTGTGATATTATTCTGATGGTAGAATATCTTTCTGTAATCCTTGATACGCTTGTCTGGGAAACAAGAGACTCCCGTCAAACACAGTGTAGCCACGAGGACCACCGCAGCCAACACAGTGGTTGACCCAACTTGCTGGTGACTTCTGTGTGCAGACATGACTACAGGAACTATCACGTGTAGGTCTCACTGCCTCTTGTAGCTTCCTTATGTTCTGCTCTTATGATTGGGTTGTGGGAACTCCTGGCTTGTGGCTCGACCAGTCACTAGAGAGGTGCGGCTGTGGTGTTGATTGAGCAGCCGACGGAGGAGAGTGAGTGAGCAGCCACGCTCTGCCGTATTTATATAGCCGAGTGCCAGAACGTTTTTGTCATAAGTGTGACGCTTATGCCGAATGACATGGTACGAGCTGCTTCCTGTCTGTGATTCTGGATTCGTTTGTATCACATGACAATTTCGTATCATAGCATTCAACACACTGGAGATGAAACCTCTGCTCGTATCAATGTTTTTTGAGAGATTTTTTACAGAAAAGTGTAATAATATAATTCATATATAAACCGAAGTGGTGGATTGATCTTGACAAGTAAAACTTAGGGACTGATGGATACGTAATGTTCTGACGGACGCCACCAGATGAGCGATGACACTTAGGAGACAGGCGTGACATTTTTTATATAGTACTACATAGATGCGACTGAAACCAAAACCTTTTGATTTAATTTCCACTCCTGCCACCGTGCATAACTTACTCATGATGATGTAACCCTGCATGACCTTGACTATCCTCCCTTCCCACAACGCTCTCCTGTCCACTTGCTTTCACCCGCCTGCCCTGCCCTGCCCTGCCCTGCCCTGCCCTGCCCTGCCCTGCCCTGCCCTGCCCTGCCCTGCCCTGCCCTGCCCTGCCCTGCCCTGCCCTGCCCTGCCCTCCAAGGCCCACCCTCCCACCCGTCCAATTTCCTCCGCCTAATCCACCCCCCCCTCGTCATCCCTCTCGTCTACATTCTCCCCGCCCGCCTACCCGCGTTTATTTATGTCCTTAATGGATGATGTTATGTTGTGTCTCTAGTTACGCTTTAACATTACTTCCTTCCACTCCTCACACGCCTACGATCTGTCAAACTTACGAAGATTCATAAGAGAAAATTTTAATACTTGAAAACCTGATTGGTTTATATACACATACTTTTTTCGGTCATGATATTATTTCGCTCTTCAAAAGCTGTCTATATTTTCAACAATTTCATACGTTGGTTTTATGCTAACAGTTCGATAGAGACTGAAGTAGTATTCCTCAAGTGTTTCTGGAGGTTTATTGATTGCCTTCTATGTGTCATCCTGTCGTACTCTATCAGTAGGATGATGTCTCTCGGAATTTTGAGTTTAAGGGTAATAAAGTCACCACTGATCCATTGATTTCTGTTTTATTTTAACTATATTTTCTATTGGAGTAGCTATAATATTTGCTGAAAGCAATGCTACATTGGATGATGTCATAACTCAGGGAATAGTTGCTTTATAATGAAAGATAAATGAAAATAATGAAAAAAAAGAAAATATGGGCTGCTCTTGCATTAAAATGATTATAAATCATTGTGAACAGTTAAGTAAGTGTATTTCCCAACTTAATATTGTGAACACAAGTGGTCAGTGAAACGTGGTTGCATTTATTGACAGCATACACAATCCACTGAGGATTTTATGGAAAAAAAGCTTTTTCACATTTTTCGATAAAAAAACAAAGCCCGCTTATACAAAAACAGGCACAATTTTTTTCTGCAACGTTTCCGCCAGAGCAGACCTCTCATTCCACATACCTTAATGTCCAAATTAATAGTAAAAACACAAAGAAAAAGTATAGCATGCCATGTCAGGTTCTCTCAACATTTTGGTGACTGGATCCCTGACTATACCTAGACTATGCGGTTCAGTTTTAGTCTCCATATTACAGGATGGATATAGCCTTGTTAGAATCAGTGCAGAGAAGGATGACCAAATTAATTCAAGGGATGCGTAACTTTAGTTATGAGAAAAGATTGAAGCAATTAAATTTACACTCACTCGAGAGACGCAGAGTAAGGGGCGATCTGATAGAAGTTTTTAAGTGGATAAAGGGATATAATAAAGGAGAGGTAGGAAAATTTCTTCCAGCCAGTAACCAGGGTAGAACAAGAAGTAACGGATTCAAGCTGGAAATATGTAATAAAAAAAATAAAAAAAGGGAAAAACTGGTTCACAAATAGGGGTGTAAGCCTGGATCCCGTCCTGACGTCACGCACACAGGACAAAACGTGCCGCCGCCTTGGACGCGTGGGAGCCGCCATTCGTTTAAGAATCAACGTATGGGCAACAAGAATGCATACCGGAAAGGGTATACAAAAATAAAGAATAAAATAAAATAAAAACTTATAATAACAAAATAGAATGTCCTTAAATTGTCAGCACGATTTTGCCAAAAGTCACTTCATACTCTAATTTTAGAAGAGGAAAAACTATTAAATACGTCGCATGAAAGCAGAAACTGATGGTGCGGAGGCGACCCAGGATATGACCAACAGGAAGGAGTGCCAGCAAGTCAGCCTGAAGACAGGTCCCGCTCGTGATCTCTTTTCAGCGATTAAGAAATTCCATTGATGAATTACTTGCATGGCAGTTGTTGTTCCTCAGGCTGCCTGGTCGAGCAGCCCTGAGCTCCTAAGATTGGCCATGGCCTGGATCGGGTTTTCCCACAGGGCCTTCATGGAGTGTGTGTTGTGTTGTTGGCGTGTGTGATTATGTGCAGTGCAGTATTATATAATATGTTTGATAGTGTGGGATGCTGTGTTGCATCCCGCACAGGCATCCGCAATGGATCTAGCCAGGGTCTCCTGATAGCTCAGAAGAGCCGGGTGGTGTCCACACCGCGGCGTGGTCAGGTGGACTCTGTGCTCACGGGGAAGGAAGGACTCTGAAGGGTGGATGTGTGGGGGCCGTGCTGGCAGCTGATTGCTGTCCTTGAGTGATTGGATGGAGCGATGGGTTATCTGGGTAAGTGGGTATGGATATGACTCTGGATGCCGGTTTGGGGAGAACAAGGTGGACGTGATGATGTAATTCGTGTGTGATAATGTGTGTTGTTTTGATGTTTCTTGGCGTGTAAGGGTGATGTGCCATGTAGTGTAGTGGTGTGTTGGGGTAGGGCGGGTCATACTATATATTTTTGTTCAATTAATAGAGAGGGGTGTTCAAATAACGTATTTTGGTGTGTAGAACACAAATATGAAGAAAAAGTTCTATTGTGATAACCCTAACCTACAT
>JACEEZ010004552.1:47500-62500 GCA_016584305.1 Chionoecetes opilio | reverse complement strand
TTATTCATCTCCAGGCCACTTGCTCTTGCTGCTTCGATGAGTGTCAATGTCATGTTTAGGGCATCTGATTCACTTCGTGCTAAAATAAGGCCATCATCTGCATAAAACAATGCAGGGATAAAGCATATCTCATCTTGGAATCGTTTTGAATATTTGTTTGGTTCAGGTGTAGGATGATGATATATGTTATCATTAAGAACAGTGATGTTGAACCATTGCAGCCTTGCCTTATTCCGCTGGTGACATCCATGTTTGTTACGATCTCATTGTTTAGATACAGGATGGTCTTGTCATTTAGGTATATGTCACTTATGACGTCAATTATGTGTGGATGTAGCCTGAACTTTTTTAGGCATTCTATTAGGGGCTTTCTTTTCACACTGTCAAAGGCTTTCTTGAAATCTATAGCGATGGTTATTAATGGTCTCTTCATTTTGAAAGACTGTTCGATGCAGTAGTTTAAAAGAAACAGATTGTCTTCGATGCGTCTTTTCTTGGTCAATCCAGCTTGTAGTTCATTATCTTGTTGATTTTTGTGCATGTGATTGTCTATTTTGCTTCTCAGTATGGCCATAAACAATTTGTAGGAAGAGTTGAGCAGGGCGATGGGTCGTAGATCACTTAGTGTAGTTTGTTCTTTTTGTCTATCATTATAGTTTTTTATAATTTCCATTTCTGAGGTACAGTTCCACATGTTAATATGTTGTCAAAACATGTTTTGATGGTGTTCGTAAAGATTTTACTGTCTGCCAGGGTTTTAAAAAGTTCTCCTCTCATAGCATCTGGTCCTGTAGCTTTGTTGTTTTTTATTGCCTTGAGAGCATGTTGTATCTCATTTTCTTGAAAGTTTGGTTGTTCCATGTTAGTGATCATTTGCAGTGGTTGGGCTAATATTGTATCATAATGTTCTAGAAGGTGTGTTGGCAGACTTATTTGTCGTTCATTTATGAGCAGCTGTACTGTAACCGTGTCTGTTTGGTAAAAACTCGTTACGTAGTTTTGTCGTTCATTTAGGTTCCACGTTTCGTCTATTCTGTTTGGCTGCTTTTGGTACACTCCTTCCCAGTAATGGTGGAGCTTGGTCTTGATCTCTTCCTCTGGAATCTCTATTGCATTTTCATAAAGAGTCACAGATTTCTTTGTATTTTCAATTCCTCTTAAGTAATTTATTTGCTTCCACAGTTTCTTATTTGAATGTTTGTCTTGTTTAATCTTTTCAGTAATTATTCTTTCATGTTTTGCTATTGCAATTTTAATTTCCTCTTTAACTTGTAGTTTCTGTTTTGTATACATTTGCTTTAGTCTCTCTTTTTCTTCTTGTGTTGTAGCTCCCCTTGCCTGGCTATTAAATTCCTTCCTTGTTCCTTTCTTTATGTTGTTTGTTATCCAGATGGGCTCGGTCTCTTTGGTGTGTTTTGTAGTTCTCTTGAAGTATGTCTTTGTTAGGTGTTTTTGCGCTGACTGGTTCATGATTTCTTCCAAGTCTTTTATATTAGTTATTGGGTTATTCGGATATGTTAGTCGTGTTTCAACTTCTTTAATGTATTCTTCGCAGTGTTCCTCTTTGAAGCTTGGGACTGTAATTTTTATTGAATTTTCATCTTGAAATTTCTGTTGTTGTCCACTGTTAATTTGAAGTTAATTTCCAGCAAGTTGTGGTCGGAAAGGTCGTAAATTTCTTTATTTTCGTCTATTTTCATGTTTATGAATTGGGTCATGTACTTATGATTTACTAAAGCTAGATCTATTGCACTTTGTATACCATTTTGACATCTTGTCATCACTCCTGAACATTCCATTGTTCCATTTAGGATAGCATAGTCAAGTTCTTCTACCATCTCTATTGTGATTTCTCCATTTTTATTCAGCGGTTGTGGTCCTAAGAATCCAAGATGACTGTTAAAGTCACCTAGGATTATCACATGTTTGTTATGGATTCTGTTTGCTATATCTATAATTTCCTTCTTGATATTCACATTTCTCTGGGCATTTGTGCATGAAAAATATACTAGTATGAGGCACACGTCCATTGCTCCTATCTTAAATTCCGCATGTAATACATTTTTGTCCCTTGTCATCTTTTCCATCTTGACGCTATCTTTTCTATATACTAATTTCAGACCTCCTCCTTTTTTATCATTCATCTCTCTATAGGAGCTTAGGGTCTCAAATTGTTCTGAAAAATCTATTTTGCTGTAATTTTCTTGAGTTTCTGTAAGGCATAAAATATCGTATTTGTGTTTAATAAGTTTTTCTAATTCAAATCTTTTCAAGTTTGTTAACCCTTGTACATTTAGTAGTATGTATGTAAGTTTTTGCACTTGTCAATTTTCCTGGCGTAATTGGTCGGTTTCTCTCTTTTTCTGAAGCATTCCTTTCCTGTAATCAATATACCAAGTAAAGTCTCCTTGGTCTCGCTTGTCTTTCAATTCCATTCTAAGCTGGTAAGCTTTTTCTCTCTGTGACTTTGTCATGTCACTTGCTATAGATATGGATTTTATGTCTTCATCTCTGGCATACCTCAGTTTTTTGGCCTGTTTTAAAATACTGAATATACTGGAAGTCTCTCTGAGTTTAACTAGGACTGGTCTGTCCTTACCTCTGGTTTGGGTTCCTAATTTCATTGTCTCTGTGATTACAACATCTCTCACCTCCAGGACCTCTGTGAAGATCTTGGTGCAAGTCTCCACATCATTCGCCCTTGTGGTTTCCTCTGTGTTCTTTTCTTTTAATCTGTAGAGAACAAGGTTATTTTTCCTACTATTTCTATCCTCTCCTTCTTTCAGCTCCTCCATAATCTGGGTTTTAAGTGTGCTTACTTTATCCTGGGTGTCTTCTAATTTTTGCAGTCTTTCTTCATGTTTCGCCAGGCTTGCCTTCAGCTCTTTGTTATCTTTCCGCATTTCTTTGAAGAGTTGAAGCCTTTCTCTCACTCCTTGTGAGCAGGACCTGCAGCACCATATGTATTTAGGCTTCATAAGGACTTTATAGTCCTCCAGATCTACTTGATCACAGCCTGCATGGTACCAGCCTAGGCAGTTATCACATTGCAGAGTGTTATCATTTGCAGTCACTTTTATATTACACTTAACACACTGGTCATAAGTTTCTATGTTAGCCTCTTCATTGCACTCTTGACACCACTTCTTACTGTCTATTGGCCTAAATAGGTTACATCTTTTGCATCGCTGCTTTCTTTTGACTTGGAGTTCCTCGGCGGAACTCGGCGCTGTGTCCGGCATTGTTTACGTTCTTACCGAGTCACTTTTCTCTTATAAATGTTTAGCTTTTGGCACTTCCTATGTCTTTCCAGCACTTTAAGCACTCTGTTCTTTCTTTTTGCGTTATCTTAGCGTTACTCCATGTGTTACAGATGTGTGAAACATCGAGATCGAGAAACATCAAACCAAGACACGTCCTTCCACCGCCGGTGTCAGAACTTGGCCCCTAGGAGGTAGGAGTGAGGGGAGGGAGGGAGGTGAAGGGAGAAATAGTGAAGGAGGTGGAGAGAGGAAGGAGTGAGGGGAAGGAGGGAGGGAGAGATGATTTAGCGGGAGGCAGGCTCACCAAGAAGCATAACCTAACGCAACACAATCTTTCCTCCGCTGCCTTCTGGGAACCAACTGACTCACCAACTGACTCACTGGGAACCAACTTAACTCACTGACAATACGAGAGAGTAAATTATTTAACCGCATTCTTCGGCACAATTATCCTTTCACGTAACTATAAAGCGTTACACGAGAAGAATGCAAGGAAAATGTAAGGAATTAATATATAGATAGATAATTAGATACAAATTTAAATACATAGATATTAATATCGTAAAATATATGATTGAAACAACAAAACAAGTGAACAAAAGTGAGTGTGAACAAGTAAAAAAAAAATTGTGTATAAATTTAGTTAATTAAAATGATTATACACAACACGGAAAATTAGAAATATTTACTTAAATACCGTTGTTTTCTTGTTTAGTGAGATCATATTTTTTTAGATGGAAGAGGTTTGCAGTGCTCTGTGTCGCCCCTCGTGACGCAAGGCAGACGCTGACTCACGCCTCCCACACGCCCATGTCCCAAGGAGGTGTAGAGAGAGAAGAGGTAAGTAGTAAGGGTAGGTAAAGAAGGTAAGTAAATGAGTCACAGTGAAGGGAAATAATACCTTTTAAACGATTTTTTCCCATGACGAGAAGTGTCGGCGCAAGAAGAAAAAAAATTTGAAGTATAGAAAATATAAAGAAGGAAGTGACAGAAAAATAAAAAAGAAAAATGAAGATGCAATGTTCAACAGAATCTCTTACAATGAACACAAAAACAGCATAAAATAAATCAAAATATTGACAAATAAATGTCAAGTAAACATACTCACAAATAAAAATGTCAATGAAAAAAAGAACGCAATGTCATACATATTTTTTCTTTTAGTATTCTGCACAAATAAAAAGATTATATGGTTCCCATATTGAGATTTAAAAGATTGTATCTCTTTTGTATCTATTGCCCTCTATCCTGATCTTCCATTAACACCTCCTACAATAGCAACACTTTAAAGTACGGAGTCAACTGTTGTAAGCCTCACATGTGTCTGTAACTAATGCACAAACAAACAACACAACAACAACACATCGTCACACACTCGGTAACAACATCTGGTGGGCGTTACAGATACTCCTACACAGATGGCACCTTTTGTTTCTTTAATCTTTTTACTTGCTCAGATTTACTCCTCATTTCGAAGGTCAAATTGATTCTTCCGGTGTGGACTTTACGTCGCATAGTTAGTTTAGTCACGGCGGAAATTCCTCGCTGATGAGGCATAGTGAGGTTGGTGAGGGTTCCTGTTTGCAGCAGATGTAAGGTGGTGGTGGTGGTGGTGGTGATGGTGGTGGTGGTGGTGGTGGTGGTGGTGGTGGTGGTGGTGGTGGTGGTGGTGGTGGTGGTGATGGTGGTGGTGGTGGTGGTGGTGGTGTGGTGGTGATGGTGGTGGTGGTGGTGGTGGTGGTGGTGGTGGTGGTGGTGGTGGTGTGGTGGTGGTGGTGGTGGTGGTGGTGGTGGTGGTGGTGGTGGTGGTGGTGGTGGTGGTGGTGGTGGTGGTGGTGGTGGTGGTGATGGTGGTGGTGGTGATGGTGGTGGTGGTGGTGGTGGTGGTGGTGGTGGTGGTGGTGGTGTGGTGGTGGTGGTGGTGGTGGTGATGGTGGTGGTGGTGGTGTTTGTTTATCCAGGACAGGGGAGACGATAGAGGTGGTAGTAGGGATAGGTTGTTAGCGCAGTAATATGAGTGATATGAAAGCAATAGTAAGATAGTAGCAACACACTTGTAACAGGAATACTCGTAGTAGTAGTGGTAGTGACAGGAATAGTAATAGTGGTAGTTGTAATAATAAAGCAGTAATAGTATTTTAAAAAGCAGAAACTACTGCAAAGCAGCAACATTATTATTATTATTATCATTATTATCATCATTATCATAATTATCATCAGTAACTGTTACTATCATTTATTGATAGTAATATAAATAATTGTTATACTAGTAGGTGTAGCACTGTAGTAGTAGTAGTAGTAGTAGTAGTATAAGTAGTGGTAGTAATAGTATAATAATAATACTAATAATAGTAATGAGTAGAGGGAGGTGGAGGGAGACACGGGTGTTAAAATGAGGTGTTAAGAGATTAGGAAAATGATCTCTGTTACGACTTCCTCAGGGGAACTGAGGAAGCCGTAACAGCATAGCAGTTATAGTCTTGAATAAACTCTTCTCTTGAGACCCATGTCTCCTTCCACTCCCCTCTCCACCTTGTCTAGAATGTTACAATAATAATAAAGATGATTATGATGATGATGATATTGAATAATAGTGATGATAATGATAATAATAATAACAAGAATAATAAATATATCAATTATTATAATGATAATAATAGTAATACTGTAGTAGTAGGATTAGTAGTAATACTAATGATAATGATAATTCACTTCTACATCAGGAACGACCACTACCGCAGTTACTATTACTACCGTACTACTACTAATGATGATGACAATAATGACAATGATAATGACGAAAACAATACATTATTATTATTATTATTATTATTATTATTATTATTTTTTGCTATATAGCAGTAATAGTTTTTACTGTTATTGTTGGTGGTGCAATTACCAATATCATTATTATTACTGATATCATTATCATTAGTTATCCTTTTTATCATTATCAATATCATCATTATCACCATCATTATTATTACTTATCATCGTCATTATTCATATCCATATTATTATTCATATCATTATTATACCTATCATCATCAATATGGGGGCTTGTGCCAGGTGGAGGTAGGTAGGTGGTCAAGGGAATATACACGGGATGGGGCAATGGGTGTCAATACTCATCAATCAGCCCGTGTTCCTTTCACCACTTACCTACAGTTAACAGTATTATTACAATTATATCATTAGTAGAAGCAGCAGTAGTAGTAGTAGTAGTAGAAGTAATCCTGCCGGTGGAAGTAATAATAATAGTAGCATTGGTAGTAGAGATAGGGGTGACAGCAGCGGTAGTAGTAAGTAGTAGTGGTAGTAGTACTCGTAGTAGCAGTGCATATAACATATATTATAGTTATACTAGTGTCATATAAAGAACGAAGAACTAAATAATAGAACCGGAATGTATCTGTCTGTGATAATAGGAAATTTCAACACTCCTTTTTTTCACTTCCTTTCCTTCTCATCGATGCAGCAGGAAGAGCGAATGGAGAAAGTGCGAGGAACATAAGAAGTAGAGGTGTAGGGAGGGTTGTGCAAGGAGGAGGAGGAGGAGGACAATCTTGTGTGTCGAGGGGAGAGTACCTAAAGGTCGGGCAGAGAGAGTTATCACAGAGCACATTTTTTTTCCGGGTACAAGGGTTTATCTTTTGCCTCCACGTGTCTTATTACAACGCTTTAAGACGATAATGATGCAATAGAAGAACGAGTGAGCGAGTGAGTGAGTGAGTGAGTTAAGAGAATGAATACGCGCATTACTGAACTCTCTTATAAGTACATAATAAAATAAGGAAGCTACAGGAGGCCGTGAGACCTACACGTGGTAGTTCCTGTTCCTTCCTTATGATTCACAAAGACACCCGATATAGCGTGTAAAGGTTAAACTTATGAGACAGTTTACGTTCTCAGAATATGTCACTTTAACACTAACCGCCTGTAATGGCTAGACATTTTATAGGCATTCGTCCCCATATTTGCGCTTGGCGCCAGGCTGTTGTTTCCGCTGGCGGATGCCAGTTAATGTTTTTCTGGTGGCGGGAAAGGATTCCAGTCTGTGGGAGGGGTTTTAGGCTCATAGTTGCCTCCCCACGAGTAGCAGGGTGCGCTAGCAGAGACACCCGAAGTAAATTGCATGTGGTAGCTCATAGGAATTCAGGCATGCATAATAAGAAAAAGGGTATAGAAAATATGTTTAAGATGAGCCGAAGTGGCAATCAGGTACCATTCCTCCTGACTGGAAAAGGGGGCTGCTCATCCCTATCTGGAAAGGGAAAGGGGACCGTCAGGACTGCAACAATTACCGCGGTATTACACTGCACAGCGTACCAGGCAAGGTGCTTGCCCATCTATTGCTGACACGGATTCGCAGTCATCTGGTGAAGCATCAGAGACCTCAGCAGTCTGGGTTCACGCCTGGTAAGTCAACAACGGACCGTATCCTAGCGCTTCGTGTCCTGGTGGAACGCCGACGTGAGTTTCGACAGGGGATGCTTGCAGCCTATGTTGATCTCAAGAAGGCGTTTGACTCAGTGCATCGTGAGTCACTCTGGGATCTTCTGCGACTTCGAGGGATTCCTGCAAGGACTATTGGTTTGATAACTGGTCTGTATTCTGGGACTGAGAGTGCTGTGAAGTGTGGGGCAGGTGTATCCAGCTTCTTTCCTGTGAATACAGGAGTGAGGCAAGGATGCGTCCTTGCCCCATCACTTTTCAACGCTTGTATGGACTGGGTATTGGACAAGGTTGTAGATCAAAATGATTGTGGAGCATCCGTCGGCAACACCAAGATCACTGATCTTGTTTTTGCCGATGATGCAGTAATCTTTGCTGACTCGCTGGAGGTCCTGGTGATGGCTCTCGAGGCGCGGCACGAGGAGGCAAAGCCTTTGGGACTTGAGGTCTCCTGGCTCAAGACCAAGGTCCAGGTATTTGGAGACTTACTAGATGAAGCAGTACAGTCTGTTCATGCGTGTGGCGAGGACATTGAGATCTTGGAAAGTTTTACATACCTTGGTAGCGCAGTCCATAATGACGGCGGGTCACGTCAAGAAGTCTTACGGCGGATTGGCATAGCCCACGGTGTTATGGACTCGCTCAGCGGGAGTATTTGGCGTTGTCGGTACCTGTGCAGGAGGACAAAGATCCGGATCTTCAAGTCGCTTATGATCCCTGTCTTACTCTATGGTTGTGAGACATGGACACTAAATAGTGACTTGAAGAGACGAATCAATGCCTTTGGTAATAAGTGTCTTCGCAGAATCATGGGGTATCGCTGGGATGATTACGTGTCAAATCAGCGATTGCACCGTGAGACTGAATCGAGGCCTATTACCTACATAGTCCGTCAGCGCCAACTTCGGCTATATGGGCATGTGGCACGCTACCCTGAAACCGATCCTTCCCATCGGGTTGTATCTGTAAGAGACAATCCGGCGTGGAGGAGGCCAAGGGGGCGCCCAAAAGGCTCGTGGCTGGGGCAAGTTGATGTTTCTTGTCGAGAGCTGCTTGGTATGGGAAAGGAGCCTGCATGGGAACTCGCGCGTGGTGACCCTCGGGAGTGGCGTCGTAGGGTGGGCGAGGCGACGCGCCCCCCGGCGTATGCCCCCAATGATTGATTGATTGAAGTGGCAACGCGCCACCAGCCGCCATCTTGGAGCAGCCAGGACGAGGCAGGTCGACCTGGGTCGTCCCCATTCTGTTTCAGGAACTCAGTGCGACAACAGGTGCTCCAGCCGCCGGACGTATTCGGGACCTCTCGCCACCTCCTTCCAGTCCCTCGCCTGTCTGGAGCTTGTCCATTGCTGTCGCATGCTGGACGAGTCTTACGGTGAGGAGAAGGAAGTCTTGGACGAGCCCGACGACGTAGGCTGGGGACGCTGAGCGAGGAGCGGGTCGCTAGACAGAGCGACCACGTGGGTACACCGCCGTGAGGACAAGGACTACAGGTTTCTCGGCGAGAACGTGAGATAACCCATAACCCCTTATATCTATACCCTAGCCAGATACCAGACAGTAGGTTATCGTAGGTGTAGTTAGGGAAGATATTTAGGGCGTGATTGAGTGGATGAATCTTGTGTTGGGGGTGTTATTTTGCTGTGTGTAGATTAGTTGTAAATAAACTAGTTAAGATGTTTACCATGTGTTTATTGTTACCCTGTATATAGTCCTGGTCCCGATAGCTTCATAGTGAGTCAAACAAAGAACCCGAAGGTGATTTAATTATTGAGAGGTAAGGGAAGTCTAAGTACTTAAAACCCCCAGTAAATAATCTAAACCCTTACA
Source organism: Chionoecetes opilio (assembly GCA_016584305.1). Lineage (NCBI taxonomy): Eukaryota > Metazoa > Arthropoda > Malacostraca > Decapoda > Majidae > Chionoecetes > Chionoecetes opilio. The sequence goes on along the minus strand of JACEEZ010004552.1, from coordinate 52,952 downwards.
CTGCCTAACAAAACATGTATCTTGACTATAAGTGGAACGTAGCTGAAGATTTCGGCAAAACGAACAAGTGTACAGATAAATATATTAATATCAACATAACTATCTTTCCATTCATATATATATATATTTTTTTTTTTACTAACTACATTGCTATTTATTCATGTAGGATTTACCAGTGTCAGCTCCTCGATAAATACTCATACCACAAATATGAAAAAAAGTAAAGGAATTAGGAAAGAGAAGCGCCGACAAAGCATTCATCCAGTACAAATTAATGTAGATATGAAAAATTTTCTTATTACTATCAACCAACAGCAATAACAAATATAATGAATAAAAAGGATAGATGAATCCATCATAAATGAGAAAAAGAAAACTGTAACAAGTAGCACCAAACGTGTCACTACTGTCTGGCTGGGCATGTGTTTTGCCTCATACCATTGGGTGCATCGCAGTGGCTGGGACAGGCTACGTACACGCGCCTCCAAAACGTTCTAGTTACATCCTCACACCACCATGAGTCTTTCCTTCATGATCCTAACTCCGCCTCGCAGCACGTGGACTCCCCCTCCTTTGTTGAGAGAGAGAGAGAGAAGTCCGATGTGCTGAAAAAGCAATACCATCCTTCAGTCGATTTTATGCAGAGAGAGAGAGGGGTGGGGCACTTTTGACTGGCTGTTAGTTCGAAGGCGGCAACACGTATAAAAATGGTTTGATGCACCGTCACTGTTACTCATCATTGTCTGGACATATATACAACAAGCTATATAGTAGGTGTGACGCGCACATGTCACCCTCTCCACACAGTGCACACACACACTATTGCCCAACACTATAACTTCTCCACCTAGTCTTTCAATATATTTTATTTATGTATCAAGTATGAATGAATATATATGCAAGGGGATGGCTGCTAATAAACCCTTTAAAAAAATTATAATATACGTTTCAGATCAATGTAATATAAAGTCACTAAAACCACCTAATATGGTTCCTGTGCTGATCTAATGAGAGCTTTTTGAAGGAAAGTTTTTGGTGGAAAGGCAATACATATATTCTCGTAATAATTTTACCATATCCTATATAGTTATACTCGTAAACCACTCAAAGAATAATGAGAGCGAGAAGAAATTGGGCGGTCATCATAAGTAAGGCAATGAATCCCCGATAAAGGTTAACTGACAAATGTACTTTATCATAAGACTCACATATACGTATGGGTACATATCTATCTATCTATCTATCCTTGCATATTTATTCCATTCCTTTCGTACACGTTTCTCTAGGGGTTCGAGCGGATCCCTTCCGGTCACACCTTCGGGGAACGGAAACGCGTCAAGGAGTCCCGCGCATCCTGGCAGCCATCGGGCGTAGCGCAGCATTAGGCAACACAAAACATCAACACATAAGAACATAAAAAAATAAGGAGGCTACAAGAGGCCGCGAGACCTACACGTGGTAGTTCCTGTTACTTAACACTACCTACATCCACCTTTCATCCATATCCATGAACTTATCTAGCCTCCTTATAAAGCTCCCTATTGACTCCACACTGACCACCTGACGACTGAGGCCATTCCAATAATTTACCACCCTATAACACACACCACACCAAACAGTATTATCTATCAGCATATTATGTATTACCATTAGGTCTATTTTTTTTTTTACTGGAGAAGCCGAAGCGAGGCAGAAGCACTATTAAATACATGCATCTTAAGTAAAGCAATACCGAATGTTGCTTAACTTGTGAAAAATACAAATCAACTTTATTCTTTGGTCACTGGAGAAGGGAAAAGGAAGGAAGGGCTATTAATATCACAGGATTATGCGTCAGGATATAGAGGGACCGGAATCAGATAAACACGAGGCTCAGAGGTCTCAGGGAGGAGAGGTAGTGAACACCAGATGGAATGTTGCGTCAAGTTACTTCCTTCCACGAGTCACACACAGAGGTCACACGTGCAGACAGGTGTTTGTGTGTGACCGGGTCTTAAGGGTGAGGGTGTTACGTAGGCAGCAAAAGGAGGATGCTTATTGGTATATCCTTAGCCTGCGGAGGTGAAAGGCGGGCGAGCATACCAAGTAACTAGAACCACCGTCACCACCACCATCACCACCTACATGAGATGATGCGAGAGAGAGAGAGAGAGAACGCATCAAAGGTAAGAAGACATTTTAGGCAGGATCAAATACGCTTTTGACCACAGGAAGAAAGACGGATGGAAGGATTTCATCACATCTACTAAACCATGTATGTATTGCATAACACTAACCAACCAAGCTTGTTTAGATGCAATTAAGTAGAAAAGACGAGATTGAAAAACAATAAATGCTGCGTAGTATTTCCCATTACTAATCCATAACCTCGACTCTTTACAAACGATCATGACTATGTATACAGTGATGACACCGGGAAGACTGTCTCCATACCTCGAAAGATGACCGCGTAACCGATAGTAAAAGATCCTTACGGCGATGCTTCCAGGGATTTAAGAGTAAGGGACGATCAATAACTTAAGACTGAATGAGCCCAAACAAACACACTTAAGCATTACTAAGATGAGGACCAAGAAGGTATTTCCTGCCAAGCCTTCAACTAAGCAAGATTATCTAAGTCTATGCGGGACATCCCTTGGCTTTCCCCGCTCAGAATAGCGCGGCCTCGTTATCTGTCTGCCCTTTCCCATTCCCTTGTCCCCGCAATCCCGTCACACACGCACACACACACAGTCACACACACACACTTTCTTTACTTGTGTCAGCCCTCACCTCCTCAGAGCTGCCATTTTATGCCAAATTAGAGAGAAGTGATTAGGATACACAAATGAAATTAGCCTGTGGATAATGATAATAACATGGAATAACAATTTACAGAACATAACAACCACAGTAACGACTTACTTTTATTCACAGCTTCTTGGCGTTCTATGATTGAATTACCAACACATCTTGCTGCTTGTTGACAAAAATAGATCGTACGTTTTCTTAGTATTGGCATAATGCTGGTATATGTTACGTTACGGCCTTATCGGCACTACACAATCTATTACAAACATTACATTATTAGGCTCTCCTTTTTTCTTCCGGTTTTTCTCTTCTTTTTCGTAATATCACACAAAAAATAAAAGAATAATTAAAATCAACTGAACCTTCATAGTTTCCAAAAACAATTTATTTAACTAGATTTATATACAGGATTTTAAATATAAGGAAAGTTTCGTTATGATGTTAATGATCAATATCCGGTGACCGCTCATCCCACTCCATCCGACTACAGTAGGAAACCGACATATTGCATTAAGGGGCGACGGCTATGACAGTGAACAGTATTAGTGGTTATGGCGGGGGTGGTTACTAGCATCTCGGTTGAGGCTTGGTGGTGATTGGTGGTTGGGGTGGTAGTGGTGATGGTGGTAGTGGTGATAGTGGTGGTGATAGGGGTGATAGTGATGGTGGTGATGATGGTGGTGATGATGGTGGTGGTGGTGGTGGTGATGGTGATGGTGGTGGTGCCGCGGACTGGCTGGGTGGAGGGTCTTAATTAAGGGCCACATAAGGTTCGGCCCATCGTGGCCCAACAAGGCCCTCGTAAGGGTTTTCTTAATAGCGACAATCTCCGTGTGACACCCAGACTCAGCGACTGCTTGCATGTGTTAATTAAGTGGCTGAGAGGAAATATCAAAGAAAATAACGTTGCAAAATTCGCATAAATTGGCAAATATTCACACTCGAATGCCGGATATTTTTTTCATTTTATATACAACTAATCGTTGCCAGGAAGTTGATATACGGTAATTGAAAAAATATAAATAACATTAAATACATCCTATTATGTGTATATATGTAAAGCTCTTTTGATACAGAATTATCTTCCTTTCGTTCACATCTGCACATTTTATAATTTCATAATTTCTTAAGTAACTTCGTTAATTTAAATCACTTGCATAAATAAAGCGGAAGCAGTTTTTCTGATGAATGATTTCAACAGTTTTGATCTTTACGCGAAGTCCCTTGAAAATATACAAAATAAGATTCCTATTTCCTTTTCGGAAATTTTAAAATTAGTAGCGTTTTGATATACACTAAAATTCATCAATACAAATAAAAGATAATAAAATGACATCTACTATCCTTGGGTGGGAAGAAAGCTGTGATTGATTGATTTAATGCCAAAAAAAGGGGGAAATGTGCCAGACAAAGAAAGCTGTAAACAAGACCCGAGAAAGAGGGTCGTGAGGAGCCATCGTATTCCTCATCGGAACTTATCATGAACGTTACCAGTAGCGCGAATCATATTTTAGCAATCAATTGAGGGTGTGAGTTCCTTCAGCACATTAGCATAGTTTACTGATTTGCTGATTTCATAGGTGAAAAATATTACATGTTTCATAGGTCTGATATAATCTAACGAATCAACATAAGAGGACTATTCACCTCGACGGTATAGATAGGTGCTTACGTGGCTGCCAAACCATTGATAAAAATTATGACAATGAAGATGATGGTGATAAAGTGACAACAAAAATGACTTAAAACATTCAGAACACTATCTCTGTAGATAAAAACCCTTCCATAAAGTAGTTGTAAAACGTCTTCAATTGCAAAAACTTTCAACGTATCGAAAAATATAAAACAGCACAAAACATTCCAAGCTTCTCTTAGTCACCGCAGGCGGTTCATCGACACTGACGCACTTGTCCGGCGCCCTCCCCTAGACATGCGCTGACGTCACGCTCGGAAGCACACGTTTTTTTTCCCGTCTCGCGTATACGTTTTGTCGGTGGAGGTAGTGATGGTGGTGGAGGTAGTGATGGTGGTAGAGGCAGTGGTGGTGGTGGAGGTAGTGATGGTGGTGGAGGTAGTGTTGATGGTGGAGGTAGTGATTGTAGAGGTGGTGATGGTGGAGGTGGATTAATGAGGCAGGATATCCTGCACACACGCACGCACGACGGAAAACACGCAAAGAGACACGGCGAGAAGCGATTAATAAAAAACTATACAAACAAAGAAAACGTTTACAACCTCAGTAAAACGTTCCAAAAAATGATGAAAACAGCAAACAATAGATAAATAATAAGTCAATTAAATACTCCCACAGGTAATTATGCAAAAAAAGCCTTAATACATATTGTAAATAATACTTAATCTACCTGTTTACCTTGAACATTGTAGAAAAATTTAGTATATAAATAAACTAGCGTACTGACTGCTGATTGATTGACTGACTGACTGACTGACAGACCAAACGACTGACTGACTGACTGAGTTTCGGCAAGGAAAATTAATCAGTAAAATTTGACAATACGCTGATTGCAAGACTAATGATCTATTTTATAAACTAATTGAATTAAAACTACTGAAGGGATGCGAGGGGAAAAGAGAGAGAGAGAGAGAGAGAGAGAGAGAGAGAGAGAGAGAGAGAGAGAGAGAGAGAGAGAGAGAGAGAGAG
>JACEEZ010004552.1:0-40000 GCA_016584305.1 Chionoecetes opilio | reverse complement strand
CATTAGAAAATGCTATTTTAAACTACTGTTAGCTTATATAAGGAGTTTGAGGCTATTTATTGTGATACAATTGTACATTACAAGTGTTTTTCATAGTTTCTTGTAAATTGTAGTGTTATATCATAAATAAAAGGAATTTTCCTTATGATAATGCTTTATACCCTCAAAATGTGTTGTTTTCAATGATTTTAGCTAGTTATCGGTGAAATATAGCTTTTTTCCCACAAATTGAAGTATACAAGCTTTTTTTAAGATTAATTTGCACCTATAAGTAGCTTATATTACATTAAGCTAATAAATAGAGGAGTAAGAGGTTATTTATTGTGATATAACGGTATATTGCAAACGTTTTTCATAGTATCTTGTTAACTGTAGTGTTATTGTATATATACAAGTAGTTTTACTTATCACATTGCTATATACCCATAAAATGTAGTGTTTTCAATTATTTTAGCTAGTAATCAGTGAAGAATTGTTCTTTTCTACAAATTGAAGTATATTCCTCTATATCTGTAGGTAAATAGCTCATGATATTTGCTACAACTACATTTTACTAAATTAATAGCTAAAATATGTGTTTTTCATGAAATTTAAGTATCAATTTTACTCATAAAAACAACGTTTTTTCAAGTGTTTTACCGTATTTTTGAAAGGCAAAAAAATGTCGAAAATGGACATAATTCAACCCCTTTTTTGATAGAGAAATGCAAAATGTGGTATTCTAGATGTTTTCGTTAGAAAATGCTATTTTAAACTACTGTAAGCTTATAAAAGGAGTTTGAGGCTATTTATTGTGATACAATTGTATATTTTAAGTGTTTTTCATAGTTTCTTGTAAATTGTAGTGTTATATCATAAATAAAATTAATTATCCTTATGTTAATGCTTTATACCCTCAAAATGTGTTGTTTTCAATGAGTTTAGCTAGTTATCGGTGAAATATAGCTTTTTTCCTTCAAGTTGAAGTATACAAGCCTTTTTTTAGATTAATTTGCACCTATACGTGGCTTACATTAAGTTGATAAATAGAGGAGTAGGAGGTTATTTATTGTGATATACGGTATATTGCAAGCGTTTTACATAGTATCTTGTAAACTGTAGTTTTATTGTATATATGAAGTTTATACGTAGTATACACGTAGTTTTACTTATCATAATGTTATATACCCATAAAATGTAGTGTTTTCAATTATTTTAGCTAGTATTCAGTGAAGAGTTGTTCTTTTCTACAAATTGAAGTATATTCCTCTATATCTGTAGCTAAATAGCTCATGATATTTGCTACAACTACATTTTAAAAAATTAATAGCTAAAAATATGTATTTTTCACGAAATTTAAATATCAATTTTACTCATAAAAACAACGTTTTTTCAAGTGTTTTAATGTATTTTTGAAATGAAATTGACATTATTAAGCCCATTTTTCGATAGAGAAATTCAAAATGTGGTATTTTAGTTGTTTTCGTTAGAAAATGCTATTTTAAAATACTGTAAGCTTATATAAGGAGTTTGAGACTATTTATTGTGATACAATTGTATATTACAAGTGTTTTTCATAGTTTCTTGTAAATTGTGGTGTTATATCATAAATAAAAGGAATTTTTCTTATTATAATGCTTTATACCCTCAAAATGTGTTGTTTTCATTGATTTTAGCTAGTTATCGGTGAAATATAGCCTTTTCCCTACAAATTGAAGTATATAAGCTTTTTTTAAGTTTAATTTGCACCTATAAGTAGCTTACATTACATTAACCTAATAAATAGAGGAGTAAGAGGCTATTTATTGTGATACAACGGTATATTGCAAGCGTTTTTCATAGTATATTGTTAACTGTAGTGTTATTGTATATATACAAGTAGTTTTACTGATCATATTGCTATATACCCATAAAATGTAGTGTTTTCAATTATTTTAGCTAGTAATCAGGGAAGAATTGTTCTTTTCTACAAATTGAAGTATATTCCTCTATATCTGTAGCTAAATAGCTCATGATATGCTACAACTACATTTTACTAAATTAATAGCTAAAAATATGTATTTTTCATGAAATTTAGGTATTGATTTTACTCATAAAAACAACGTTTTTTCAAATGTTTTACTGTATTTTTGACAGGCAAAAAAATGTCGAAAATTGACATTATTCAGCCAATTTTATATAGAGAAATTCAAAATGTGGTATTTTAGTTGTTTTCGTTAGAAAATGCTATTTTAAACTACTGAAAGCTTATAAAAGGAGTTTGAGGATATTTATTGTGATACAATTGTATATTACAAGTGTTTTTCATAGTTTTTTGTAAATTGTAGTGTTATATCATAAATAAAAGGAATTTTCCTTATGATAATGCTTTATACCCTCAAAATGTGTTGTTTTCAATGATTTTAGCTAATAATCGGTGAAATATAGCTTTTTTCCTACAAGTTGAAGTATACAAGCCTTTTTTTAGATTAATTTGCACCTTTAAGTAGCTTACATTATATTAAGCTGATAAATAGAGGAGTAAGATGTTATTTATTGTGATATAACGGTATATTGCAAACGTTTTTCATAGTTTCTTGTAAACTGCTGTGTGATTGTATATATACAAGTATTTATACTGATCATATTGCTATAAACCCATAAGATGTAGTGTTTTCAATGATTTAAGCTAGTTATCAGTGAAGAGGTTTTTTTCTACATTTTGAAGTATATTTCTTTATATCTGTAGCTAAATAGCTTTTGATATTTGCTACAACTTCATTTAACAAAATTAATAGCTATAAATATGTATTTTTTCATGAAACTTAGGTATCAATTTTACTCATAAAAACAACGTTTTTCAAGTGTTTTAATGTATTTTTGAAAGGCAAAAATATGTCGAAAATTGACATTATTCAGCCCTTTTTTTGATAGAGAAATTCAAAATGTGGTATTTTAGTTGTTTTCGTTAGAAAATGCTATTTTAAACTACTGTAAGCTTATATAAGGAGTTTGAGGCTATTTATTAAGATACAATTGTGTATTACAAGTGTTTTTCATAGTTTCTTGTAAATTGTAGTGTTATATCATAAATAAAAGGAAGTTTCCTTATTATAATGCTTTATACCCTCAAAATGTGTTGTTTTCAATTATTTTAGCTAGTTATCGGTGAAATATAGCTTTTGTCTTACACATTTAAGTATACAAGCCTTTTTAAAGATTAATTTGCACCTATAAGTAGCTTACATTACATTAAGCTAGTAAATAGAGGATTAATAGGTTATTTATTGTGATATAACGGTACATTGCAAGCGTTTTTTATAGTATCTTGTAAACTGTAGTGTTATTGTATATACACACGTAGTTTTACTTATCATATTGCTATATACCCATAAAATGTAGTGTTTTCAATTATTTTAGCTGGTAATCAGGGAAGAATTTTTTTTTTCTACAAATTGAAGTATATTCCTCTATATCTGAACCGTAGTCTAAAATAGCTTTTGATACTTTGCTACAATTAATTTACAAAATAATAGCTAAAAAAGATGTATTTGTCATGAAATTTAAAGTATCAATTTTACTCCTAAAAACTACGTTTTTTTTCAAGTGTTTTAATATTTTTTTTGATTTTTTAATTCAAAATATAATGTCGGAAAATGGACATATTTGCCCTTTTGATAGAGAAATAGAAATGTTGGTATTATAGTTGTTTTCGTGTAGAAAATGCTATTTAAACTACTGTAAGCTTATAAAAGGATGTTTGAGGCTATATATCGATACCAATTGTATACTCAGTTGTTTTTCATAGTTTTTTGTACATTTTATAGTGTTATATCATAATAAAAGGGAATCTACCTTATGATAATGCTTTATACCCAATAAAAGTGTCGTGATAAATGATGTTAGCTAGTATCGTGTGGGAAATATAGTTTTTCCTACAAATTGAAGGATACAATCCTTTTTTTAGATTAATTGCACTTATAAGTAGGTTACAGTACATTCAAAGCAAATAAATAGAAAAGTAGAGGTTATTATGGATGATATAACGGTATATGCTAGGGTTTTTCATAGTTTCTCTGTAAACTGTGTTGTTATTGATATATATTACAAGGTAGTTTTACTTATCAATTGCTATATACCATAAAATGTAGTGTTTTCAATTATTCTAGCTGTAGTAGGAGGGACTACTTTTTTCTACAAATGAAAGTATTATTCCTATATATTGTAGTTAGAATAGCTTTTTGATATTTGCTACAAACTACATTTACAAAATTATAGCTAAAAATATGTATTTATAATGAAATCTAGTATACTTTAAAAACACATTTTTTCAGTGTCTAAATTTAATTTTGAAAGGCAAAAAAAATGTTCGAAAATTGACTTTATTCAGCCCTTTTTTTATAGAAAATTCAAAATGTGGTATTTTAGTTGTTTCGTAGAAAATGTATTTTAAACTACTGTAAGATTTAAAAGGAGTCTTGGGCTATTTATTGTGATACAAATGTATATTACACGGGTTTTTCCTAGTTTTTGTACACTATAGTGTTATATCATAAATAAAAGGAATTACCTTATGATAATGCCTTCTCCGTCAAACTGTGTAGTTTTCAATGGATTTTAGCTATTTATCGGGGAATATAGCTTTTTTTTCCTACAAATTGAAATGTTTCAATCCTTTTTTTTAGATTAATTGGACTATAAGTAGCTTACATTACATTAAGCAAATAAATAGAAGAGTTAGAGTTTTGTTGTTGTTATATAACGGTATATTGCAGCGTTTCATAGTTTCTTGTAAACTGTGTGTTATTTTATATATACAAGTAGTTTTACTTATAAATATTGCTATATAATCAAAAAAGTAGTGTTTTCACATGATTTTAGCTAGTTAGTAGGAGGAGTGTTTTTTCTACAAATTGAAGTAATTCCTTTATATCTGTATAAAAGCTTATGATATTTGGATACACTACATTACAAAATTAAAAGCTAGTAAATAATATATTCTTAATGAAATAAGTTTACAATTTACTCTAAAAAACTACGTTTTTCAAGTGTTTTTAATGAATTTGATAAGCAAAAATAATTTAGAAAATTGACATATTCAGCCCTTTTATGATAGAGAAATTCAAAGTTGATATTATGGTTGTTTTCGTTTAGAAAATGCTATTTTTTAACCTCTGTAAGCTATAAAGGAGTTTGAGGGCTATTATTTGATACCAATTATATATTACAAGTGTTTTTCATAGTTTTGTAATTGGTAGTGTTAATATAAATAGAAGGAAATCTTACCTTAGATAATGCTTTTATACCCTCAACATGTGTAGTCCAATGATTTTGAGCTAGTTATCCCCCCGGTGCAATTAAGCTTTTTTCAAAAATGATGTATACAATTTTTTTAGATTAATTTGCATCTGTAAGTAGCTTAGATTACATTAAGCAATAAATTAAGAGTAAGAGGTTATTATTGTGATATAAACGTTATATGCAAAGCGTTTTTCATAGTTTCTTCTAAACTGGTTGTTTTGATATATACAAGTAGTTTTACTTATGATAGTGCTAGTACAAATCCAAATGTAGTGTTTCAATGATTTTAGCTAGTTATCAGTGGGAGGTACTTTTTTCTACAAATTGGAAGTTATCCTAACTGTATTTTGTAGTTAAAATAGCTTTTGATATTTGCTACAACTACATTTACAAAATTAAATAGCTAAAAAAATATATATTTTAATGAAATCTAGGTATTAATTTATTTGTAAAAAAACTACGCTTTGTTTCAAGTGTTTTAAGTATTTTTGAAAGGCAAAAAAAAGTCGAAAATTGACTTTATTCAGCCCCTTTTGATAGAGAAATTCAAAATGTGGTATTTAGTTGTTTTCGTTAGAAAAGCTATTTAAAATACTGGTGAGTTATAAAAGGATTTTTGAGGCTATTTATGTAGATAAAAATGTATATTACAAGGGTTTATCATTAGTTTGTAAATTGTAGTGTTATATAATAATTAAAAGGAATTTACATTTGAAATGTTTATACCCTCACAAATTTGTAGTTTCAGATTTTAGTAGTTATCGGTGAATATAGCTTTTTAAATACAAATTGAATTATTCAATCCATTTTTTAGATTAATTTGCCACCTATAAGTAGCTTACATTACATTAAGCTAATAAATAGGGAGAGGAAGAGGTTTTTTATTGTGAATTATAACGTACATGCCAAACGTTTTCATAGTTCTTTAAAACTGTGTTGTTATGTATATATACAAGTAGTTTTACTTATCATCTTGCTCTATACCCAGAAAGTAGTGTTTTCAATTATTTTAGCAGTTATAGTGAGGATTTACTTTTTTTTCTAGAAATGAAGTATATCCTGATATTTGTAGCTAAATAGCTTTTGATATTTGCTGCAACTACATTTACAAAAAATAGAGGATAAAAATATTATGTATAATGAAATCTAAGTATTAATTTTACTTTTAAAACAACTTTTTCAAAGGTTTTAAGTATTTTTGAAAGGCAAAAAAATGTCGGAAATTGATTTATTCACCCCTTTTTTTGATAGAGAAATTCAAAATGTGGTATTAGTTGTTTTCGTTAGAAAATGCTATTTTAAAACTACTGTGAGATTATATAAAGGATTTGGAGGCTATTATTGTGATAAAAATGTATATTACAAGGGTTTTTCATAGCTTCTTGTAATGTAGTGTGATATAATAATTAAAAGAATTACCTTATGATTCAAATGCCTTGATACCCTCAAATTTTAGTGTTCAATGATTTAGCTAGATCGGTGAAATATAGCTTTTTCAATCAAATGAATTATTCACTCAATTTTTTAGTTAATGTGAACCTATAAGTAGCGTTACATACATAAGCTATAAATAGAAGAGTAAGGAGGTTTTTTAGTGTGATATAACGGACATTGCAACGTGTTTCATAGTTTCTTGAAACTGTGTTGTTAGTGTATAATATTATTTTTTTTTATATACAAGTAGTTTTACTATATATTGCTATATACCCATAAAATGTAGTGTTTTCAATTATGTTAGCTAGTTATTAGGAGGATTTACTTTTTTTCTAGAAATTGAAGTATATTCCTCTATATTGTAGTTAACAAGCTTTTGATATTGCTGCAACGACATTTACAAAATACTAGCTAAAAATATGATTTATAATGAAATCTAAGTATAATTTACTTTTAAAAACAAACATTTTTCAAAGTGTTTAATTATTTTTGGAAAGGCAAAAAAAAGCTCTCGGAAAATTGACTTTATTCACCCCTTTTTTGATAGAGAAATTCAAAATGTGGTATTTTAGTTATTTTCGTTAGCAAAACCCCTATTTTAAACCGACTGTAAGCTTATAAAAAAGTTTGAGGCTATTTATTGTGATACAATTGTATATTACAAGTCTTTTTTCAGAGTTCTTGTAAATTTTAGTGTTTATTGTTAAGGCCCCACGACGCCCCTTACTCCCGAAGGGGAGGGAAAGTGCGTACTCGGGCCCCTGTCAACGGGGGGGTTTAATGTGCTCCTGTTTTAGCGCCCCCAAACCGCTAAGGTTCTTCCAATATCGGTCGATGGCGTCGGCATAACACACTAAACCATGGGGTGACACCCCTACCTGTCGGGGCCGTGTAGGGCGATCTCCAAGTTCTACAGAAGGTAAGGGGCAGTGCCGTGCGTGTCGTAGGGAGATACGGGGAGCTTGGTTCCCCAGGCTAGCAATAGCCCCGGCTATGCCGGGGCGACCCTCCCTGTCACCCCTAGAGTCCGGCTTGGAACAGGTTCCCCCAGGGGCACTCATTAATCGCCTCGCCCTATCTGCACTTGTCAATCACGTGAATACATCACCATCCCTGATGCGTCGCCTTCAGGAAGACCTGTATGTGGTACCCAGAGGTCTAAGATCCTGTTGTACGGGCCTCGTAATGGCCGGGGTCGAGGGGGAACCCAGGGGAAGCCTCCTGAAGGAGGTATTAGTAGGGGCGTTCGTAGTCGCGTAGAGTTCCACTCGGCCACGCCCGCCACTAGTGCCTGGGCCCCAGGGTCCAGTGGCTCCCAAAGGGCCATGAAAGAGAGGTGGGGCGAGTCCCGCCCTGCTCCCGGGGATCATGGTGGGGCATCGGGCGAGGCACACGCCAGGACGCAGGCCGGAAACAGGGTAGCTAGCCGTATCCCCGTAGAGTTTTCCTTGCCAACCTTGCGTCGGCAAACTCAGGCACGCGGGCCAGACTTGGCACGCAGGGATGTCTCCTACGGTCGCCGGTTACTCGCCCACTACTCACGACTCGACGTGAGGTTACTCGCTGCAGTTATTCCTGCGTAATATACTATCACGTTCGCGACACAGTGGTGCACACATATGAACGCCCGCCGAAGCCGCGCGAGGTACTGTCTCGTTCCTCCTTCAGCATTGGGCGAGGAGCCCACACCAATGGGACTCTCACAGTGAGTCCTTGTTCTAAGGCCTCTCTGTTTAAGAACCTAACCTTTTTCCCCTCTGGCGCTGATCAATGATCTGTTCCCTCAGCGAAAAACCATTTGCTTCCCCTCTCTCATAACATCCTTCAGTCCTTCTGCCTTCTCCCATTATCCTTTCGTTCCTCCCTATTCCTCATTCCTCTAACGTCCCAGCCCTTCACAATTATCATAAATAAAAGGAATTACATGATGATAATGCTTTATACTCTAAAAATGTGTTGTTTCAATAAATTTTAGCTTGTTATCGGTGAATATAGCTTTTTTCTACTAATTGAAGTATACAATCCTTTTTTTAGATTAATTTGCACCTATAAGTGGCTTACATTACATTAAGCTAATAAATAGAAGAGTAAGAGCTTATTTATTGTGATATAACGGTATATTGCAAGCGTTTTTCATAGTTTCTTGTAAACTGTAGTAGTATTGTATATATACAAGTTGTTTTACTTATCATATTGCTATATACCCATAAAATGTAATGTTTTCAATGATTATAGCTAATTATCAGTGAAGAGTTATTTTTTCCTACAAATTGAAGTATATTCCTTTATATCTGTAGCTAAATAGCTTTTGATATTTGTTACAACTACATGTTACAAAATTAATATGAAAAAATTTGTATTTTTCATGAAATTTAACTCTGAAAAACAACATTTTTTCGAGAGTTTTAATGTATTTTTGAGAGGCAAAAAAATGTCGAAAATTGACATTTGTTTGCCCTTTTTTTGATAGAGATATTCAAAATAGGGTATTATAGTTGTTTTCGTTAGAAAATGCTATTTTAAATTACTGTAAGCTTATAAAAGGAGTTTGAGGCTATTTATTGCTATACAATTGTATATAACAAGTGTTTTTCATAGTTTCTTGTACATTGTAGTGTTATATCATAAATAATAGGAATTTACCATATGATAATGCTTTATACCCTCAAAATGTGTCGTTTTAAATGATTTTAGCTTGGTATAGGTGAAATGTAGCATTTTTCCTACAAATTTAAGTATACAATCCTTTTTTTAGATTAATTTGCACCTGTAAGTAGCTCACATTACATTAAGCTAATAAATAGAAGTGTAGGAGGTTATTTATTGTGATATAACGGTATATTGCAAGCGTGTTTCATAGTTTCTTGTAAACTCTGTTGTTATTGTATATAAACAGGTAGTTTTACTTATCATATTGCTATATACCCATAAAATATAGTGTTTTCATTGATTTTAGCTAGTTATCTGTGAAGAATAATTTTGTTCTACAAATTGAAGTATATTCCTCTATATCTGTAGCTAAATAGCTTTTGATATTTACTACAACTACAGTTTACATAATTAATAGCTACAGACATGTATTATTCATTAAATTTAAGTATCAATTTTACTCTTAAAAACAATGTTTTTTCAAGTGTCTTAATGTATTTTTGAAAGGCAAAAAAATGTCGAAAATCTACATTATTCACCCTTCTTTTTGATAGAGAAATTCAAAATGTGGTATTATAGTTTTTTTCGTTAGAAAATGCTATTTTAAACTACTATAAGCTTATAAAAGGAGTTTGAGGCTATTTATTGTGATACAAATGTATATTACAAAGGTTTTTCAGTTACATGTAAATTGTAGTGTTATATAATAAATAAAAGGAATTTACCTAATGATAATGCTTTAAATGATAAATGATAAAATACCCTCAAAATGTGTCGTTTTCAATGATTTTAGCTAGTTATCGTTGAAATATAGCTTTTTTCCTACAAATTGAAGTATAGAATCCTTTTTTTAGATTAATTTGCACCTATAAGTAGCTTACATTACATTATGCTAATAAATAAAAGAGTAAGAGGTTATTTATTGTGATATAACGGAATATTGTAAGCGTTTTTCATAGTTTCTTGTAAACTGTAGTGTTATTCTATATATACACGTTGTTTTACCTATCATATTGCTATATACCCATAAAATGTAGTGTTTTCAATGATTCTAGCTTATTATCAGTAAAGAATAATTTTGTTCTATAAATTGAGGTATATTCCTCTATATCTGTAGCTAAATAGCTTTTGATATTTACTACAACTGCATTTTACAAAATTAATATCTACACATATGTATTTTTCATGACATTTAGGTATCAATTTTACTCCTAATAACAAAGTGTTTTGCAAGTGTTTTAATATATTTTTAGAGGACAAAAAAATGTCGAAAATTGACATTATTCAGCCACTTTTTTGATAGCGAAATTCAAAATGTGGTGTTATTGTTGTTTACGTTAGAAAATGCTATTTTAATCTACTGTAAGCTTATAAAAGGAGTTTGAGGCTATATATTGTGATACAATTATATATTACACGTGTTTTTCATAGTTTCTTGCAAATTGTAGTGTTATATCATAAATTAAAGGAATTTACATTACGATAATGCTTTATACCCTCAAAATGTGTTCTTTTCAATGATTTTAGCTAGTTATCGGTGAAATATAGCGTTCTTCCTACAAATTGACGTATACAATCATTTTTTTTGAATAAGTTGCACCTATAAGTAGCTTACGTTACATTAACCTCACAAATAGAAGAGTAGGAGGTTTTTTACGGTATATTGCAAGCGTTTTTCATAGTTTCTTGTAAAATGTAGTGTTATTGTATATATACAAGTAGTTTAACTTATCATATTGCTAAATACCCATAAAATGTAGTGTTTTCAATGATTTTAGCTAGTTATTAGTGGAGAGTTGTTTTTTCTACAAATTGAAGTATATTCCTTTATATCTGTAGCTAAATAGCTTTCGATATTTGCTACAACTACATTTTACAAAATTAATAGCTAAAAATATTTTTGTTTAATGAAATTTAGGTATCAATTTTACTCCTAAAAACAACGTTTATTCAAGTGTTTTAATGTATTTTTGAGATGCTAATAAATGTCGAAAATTGACATTATTCAGCCCTTTTTTTGATAGAAAAATTATAGATGTGGTAGTATAGTTCTTTTCGTTAGAAAATGTTATTTTAAACTAATGAAAGCTTATAAAAGTAGTTTGAGGCTATATATTGTGATACAATTGTATATTACAAGTGTTTTTCATAGTTTCTTGTAAATTGTAGTTTTATATCGGAAATACAAGGAATTTACCTTATGATAATGCTTTATACCCTCAAAAAATTTCTTTACAATGATTTTAGCTAGTTACCGGTGAAATATAGCTTTTTTCCTACTAATTGACGTACACAATCCTCTTTTTAGAATAATTTGCACATATAAGTAGTTTACATTACATTGAGCTAATAAATAAAAGAGTAGGAGGTTATTTATTGTGATATAACGGTATATTGCAAGCGTTTTTCAGTTTCTTGTAAACTCTGGGTTATTATATATATATATATACAAGTGGTTTTACTTATCATATTGCTATATACCCATAAAATGTAGTGTTTTCATTGATTTTAGCTCTTTACCCGTAAAGTTTTTTTTTCTTTTCTACAAATTGAAGTATATTCCTATATATCTGTAGCTAAATAGTTTTCGATATTTGCTACAAATATATTTTACAACATTAATAGCTAAAAATATGTATTTTACTTGATATTTAAGTATCAATTTTACTCCTAAAAACAATGCTTTTTCAAGTGTTTTAATATATTTTTAAAGTGCTAAAAAATGTCGAAAATTGACATTATTCAGCCCTTTTTTGGATAGAGAAATTCAAAATGTGGTATTATATTTGTTTTCGTTAGAAAATGCTATTTTAAACTGCTGTAAGTTTATAAAAGGAGTTTGAGGCTATATATTGTGATACAATTATATATTTCAAGTGTTTTTCATAGTTTCTTGGAAATTGTAGTCTTATATCGTAAATAAAAGGAATTTACCTGATGATAATGCTTTATATCCTCAAAATGTGTTCTTTTCAATGATTTTAGATAGTTATCAGTGAAATGTAGCTTTTTTCCTACAAATTTAAGTATACAATCCTTTTTTTAGAATAAATTCCAACTATAAGTAGCTTACATTACATTTAGCTAATAAATAGAAGAGTAAGAGGTTATATGTTTTTGATATAACGGTATATTTCAAGCGTTTTTCATAGCTTCTTGTAAACTGTAGTGTTATTGTATATATATATATAAGTAGTTTTACCTATCATATTGCTATATATCCATAAAATGTAGTGTTTTCAATTATTTTAGCTAGTTGTCAGTGAAGAGTTGTTTTTTTCTACAAATTGTAGTAGTTATATTCCTTTATATCTGTAGCTAAATAGCTTTCGATATTTGCTACAAATACATTTTACAAAATTAATAGCTAAAAATAGGTATTTTTAATTAAATTTAAGTATCAATTTTACTCCTAAAAACAACGCTTTTTCAAGTGTTTTAATGTATTTTTGAGATGCTAAAAAATGTCGAAAATTGACATTATTCAGCCCTTTTGTTTATAGATAAATTCAAAATGTGGTAGTATACTAGTTTTCGTTCGAAAATGCTATTTTTAACTACTGAAAGCTTATAAAAGGAGTTTGAGGCTATATATTGTGATACAATTGTATTTTACAAGTGTTTTTCATAGTTCCTTGTAAATTGTAGTTTTTATATCAAAAAAATCCCAAGGAATTTCCCTTAGGGATAATGCTTTTTCCCCCTAAAAATGGTTTTTTTCAAGGATTTTACCTAGTTAGGTGAAAAATAGCTTTTTTCCTACAAATTAAAAGTATAAAAATCCTCTTTTTAGAATAATTTGAAACCTATAATTTACATTACTTTAAGCTAACAATAGAAGAGAAAAGGGGTTTGTTTATTGTGATAAACGGTATTCCCATGCGTTTTTCATGTTTTTATAAACTGTGTTATTGTATATATAAAAAGTATTTTTTACTATCATTTGCTATATACCCATACAATTTTTGGGGTTTTCTTTGTTTTTGGCTATTATTAGTGAATTTTTTTTCCCTTCTAAAATTTGAAGTATTTTTCCCTTTTACATCTGTAGCAAAGGGTAAATAGCTTTCGATTTTTTTCCTAAAAACTACAGTTTAAAAAATTTAATAGCAAAAAAAATATTTTTTTTTCAAAAATTTTAAATTATCAATTTTACCCTAAAAACTACTTTTTTTAAAGGGTTTTTAATGATTTTTAAAAATCCCAAAAAAGGTCGAAAATTTGACATTTTTCAGCCCCTTTTTTTTTTAGAGAAATTAAAAAATGTGGTATTATAGTGGTTTACGTTAAAAAAAGGGGGCCTTTTTAAAAAACATTTGTAAGCTTAAAAAAAGGATTTTAGGCAAAATTTCCCGCAAACATGGGCTTTTGCGGGCCGTGTCGGTTGTGCCGGGTACGTTTTCGGCACCGGCGGCAGGGCGACTGTTTCGGCAAATGGGATGAACCCCGATGGGCCCCTTGAAAGGGGGAACGTATTCGGGCCAATTTTTGATAAATTTGTACGGGCCCCCCAACACATTTTTCCCCCTTTTGGACTCCCCCAAGGATAAATATTAAATTGGAGTGACAGGGAAGGGGCCGGGGGCCAAAGGGAATTAAGTGGGTGCAAAGCTCGGTTTAAAGGGAAATAATTTTTGATTTTTAGGGGGTGAATCGTGGGCCAGGCAGAAAGCTGGGGGGCCACCCCGCGCCCGTTGTCTCTTTAGCCAATTTTTCAAAATTTTTACCAGGGGAAAAGGAAGGGCCCCGCGGCGCTACATTTACTGTTTTCCAGGCCTCTCGGCTGAGGATCGACTTGATCTACCCCACAAAGTTTAAAAAGGGTTTACGTGGGAAAAAGGGGGGAGCCCTCTTAGAGTTTGAAATGCTAAAAAATTTTTTCCCAGAAAAAGATTTAAAAAAAACAAGCCTCAGGCTAGAGGGGGGACGGAAGGGAAAAGTTTGCTTTTTTTGTTGTTTTTTCCCCCTTTTTAAATTTAGACAGGTAAAATTCTTGAGTCCTTCCCCCCCCCTTATTAGTGTTTTTTTTCCTTCAGCCCTTAACAGATCTTTTCAGATACCTCCAACACGTAATTAAAAAGGGGGTTGAGATGCCCCCCTTAAACCCCCCCTTCCCCCCCCTTAAAAGGCCCCCCACCCCTCGGGAAACCCCCCCAAAAAAAATATTACTAATTAACCCACATAACTCCCAAAACCCTTTCCCAAATTTAACCCCCTAGCGAGACTTCATTGCAGGAAAATTAAAATTTTTTACCGGGGTTGGGCCCTGGGGTTATTTGGGGTTTAAGGTTAGTAATACTTTTTTTTTGGGTTTCTGGGGAGGCTTTTATTTGAGGTTAGGCTTGGGTTTTATGTGAGGTTAGGCTAGGTTATAGGAGGTTAAAAAATAGCAATTTACCTATTAATTTTTGAGGGGTTCAGGGGAGTGGGTTTAGGGGGAGAGGGAGGGTGAAGGGGCAGCTCCCCCCCATTTTATAATTACGTGTTAGAGATATCAAAAGTGATCTTTTAAAAGGTCGGGGGGAAAAACCCCCGCAAAAAGGGGGGGGGAAAAGGACTCTAGAATTGTACCGTTTCAGGGAGTTTAATTTAAAAAGGGGCTTGAACGTGGGGGAAAGATGTTTACTTGGGGTTTGTTTGGGGTTTTAAACTGTAATGCATTTTAAAAAGCTAAAAGGGCACGAGTTAAAAAACCGTCCTCAAGTTATAGAATTTACAATTTGAAGCCCCTTCCCTAACCCCTAAAAACCCGAGGGGAAATGGGGAATAAAAACCACAGGGGGGGTCTGGAGGGGCGAAATCCCCCCCCCCCCGCGAGGTTTAATGGGGATAATAATCCCCGTGCCCAGGCTAGGTTAGTTAATAGTGGGGGGGGGGGGGGTCTGGATGGGCGCAGCCCCCCCCCGTTATGTCAGGAGAATTTTTGGTTTAATAAGGGGGTATTTACTAAACTTTCAGTTTTTTGGTAATTGTGAGAATGGGTGTCGGGTGTAGCCCTTTTTGGGACAGCAAATACTGACCCTATATATACTGGGGTGATATTAAAAACATGACTGTGTCTGGGTTTTTAAGTATTTTTCCCTTTCTTTCTGTTTTTTAGGTGAGAAAAAAGGGTTTAAAAATAACAATTAAAAAAGTTTTGCAAAAAAATTTTTTTTTTTAGGGCTAGGTTAGTTTTAAAAGGGCCCAAGGGCTAGTTAGGTTAGTTAAAGGGGAAGGCTAAATTAGTTTAATTTTGGGGTTTTTTAAAAGGTAATTTTTTGATACTTTTACAAATGGAGTGTTTTTTCCCGTCAAAACGTCCCCAAAAAGGGGTTTTTTTTAGAAAAAGTTTTCACAACTGTTAAAAATGTCATCTTCATTTAAAGGGAAACAACAATGCCTCGGTTTTTACTGCCCCTTTTTAAACATTTCAAGGCCAGAGTTTAAAAAACCCTCTTCAACTTGGAAAAACTCACCATTAGCAGCATTTTTAAGATATTTTTGGGACTTTTTAACCCTTAATTGAGTATGTGGATAAAATTGTTTCTTTCCCATGTATTTCTGATGTTTTAAGGGAAAGAAAGGTCTTTTTAAAAAATTTTCGGAAAATTTCCTCATTTTTCAGTTATCCCCAATTACCTTTGCTTTAGGTTAGGGGTACGCAAACAAATGTCCGGTTAGGGTTTTGGGGTAATATTTTACACACTCTGTGCCCGATCTCAATTTTAGGTTTAAAAATGCTTTTCGTATGGATTTGGTAGAGTGTAAATTTTAGTTTTTGCGACACCCCCCAAAGTGCAGAAATAGGTTTTAGGAAAAAAATGATAAAAAGTTGTTTTAAGGACCAAAAATTAGGATAAATATAAAAAATTTCTAAAAAAACTTTTTCTCTCAAATTTTACAGGTTTTTAAAGGGAAATAGTTTAAGTAAAACATTTAAAAAGTTTAGAAGCTTTTTATCCAAATTTTGATTTGCAAAAAACTTCCCTTTTTATTGTGGTCTATTATATGGGGTTTTTTATTTTGGTCAGGGATATATATATATTTTTGTCCCCCCCCCCCCCCCCCCCCCCCCCCCCAATTTTCCCCACCCCCCCCCCCCCCCCCCCCTTCCCCCCCCCCCCCCCCCCCCCCCCCTTTCCCCCCCTTTTTAAAATTTTGGGTTTCCAAAATAAATTGCCAAAATTGGTAAAATTTTTCCTTTGGTGAAAATTTTGAAAAAAGGAGAGGAAAAGAAAAAGTTATTTTAGTAATCTGTATAGATCCTAAAATTTGGTTTTATATACAAAATTTTTCATTTTTTTTCCCACACCTATTTCCTATAATACCAAAAATAAATAATGGATATTAAATATATATATAATAAAAAAAAAAAAAAATCTTTAAAAAAAAAAAAAAAATATAAATTTTTAAAAAATATTAAAAAAAAATGAAAGAAAAAAATATATATATAGGGAAAAAAAAAAAATAAATTTAAAAAACCACAAAAAAAAAAAAAAAATCAACAAATTCATAAAAAAAAAAAAAAAAATTTAAAAAAAATTTTTATATATATTATTTTAATTATATATATTATATAATATTATAGGGATATATATATATATATAATAATTTTTAAAATAATATTATATATATTATATATATATATATATATATTAAAATATATATAAAAAAAATTTAAAAAAAAATGAAAAAAAAAAAAAATATAAAAAAAAATATAAGTAAAATAAAAAAAAAAAAAAAATAAATAACAAAAAAGTATGGGAAAAAACCCAAAGGGGAAAAAAACAAAAAAATAAAAAAAACCCCCCCCAAAAAAAAAAAAAAAAATAATTTCTTTTTAAAATAAAAGGGCAATTTTGGGGTTTTTCTATAATTTATCTACTACATCTATATATATATATATATTTGAATATATTTTAATATATATATATATATATATATATAATAAATATTAATATATTTTATATATTTTATATATTTTAAAATATATATAATATATATATATTATACCTTTTAATATATATATATATATATATTTTTATATATATATTGCTCATTAAAATATTATTATATATATATTATTTATATATTATATATATATATATATATTATAAATTATATTATATATTTTAAAATATAATATATATATATAAAATTTATCTAATATTTATTGGTTATATTTTTTTTTTTTTAAAGGGGGGGGGGGGGGGCCCCTGGCCCATGGCCCCCTTTCCCCCGGGACGCCCCCTGATTGGGCCCCGTGGGCACATTTATGAATTCCAGTGGATTATTTCATGGAAATTTGGGGAAATCTTTTGTACCCCTTGGGATTTTCCAAATTTCCAGTCTTTTCCCCGTGGGAAAAATTTAAATAGTTACCGAATTCCCTATGTATAAGTGGGAAAGCAGGGAAAACACGAAAATTTCCCCCCAGAAAATTATTTACGCATATAAACGTTCCCCCCCCCGATGAAATTTACGGGGTACATACAAAAAATATTTAAGGGAAAATTTTAGGGATATATATAGTAAACCCCTATGCAGAGCGGGCAGTTTTGGATTTGGGGGGTAGTTCCTACCGTACTTCCGACTTCGGGGGCGGGTTTGTCCGTACCTGTACTTCCTACCTTATTTTTCTTTGTTCGTCCGTAACCCCTGTAAACCCCCGTACCTGTTACCCTATAAAATATTTAAAAAGCGCCTGAAAAAATATAGTCAGTACCTCAAAAATAAAACAAAATACAAGGCTATAATACATCAGAGCTTCATAAATATATATAGCAATATATATTTACCATCAAATAATCATCAAATCAATTAAAATAAAATTTGTCTCCAGTCTTCACAGTTCACAAATGAGTGAAATGACTAATTAGTTTAAATCACAAGTTTATTCTAGAGTGTATAACTCCTACTCCACTTCCTTCTCCTCCTTGTACTGCTGCTACACCTCCTTGTAGCCTAGGAGGTGCATGTTGCCCCTCACAAACACCAGCTGCTCAAAGTTTATGTTGCTGAGGCTGGACCTCTTCGGCCGCAAGATGTCTCCCGCGGAGCTGAACAGCCTTTCCACGGCAGCAGAGCTGGGGAGAGGGGTGTTGTACCTCTTGAAAAGGTCCAGCCAGGCATTCCTGTAGCGGATGGGGAACAGGTTGGGACTGAGGGGGATGTCCACCATCTTCCTTTTCCAGTCCTCCAGGGTCTTGACGATGGTCTCCTCCACCTCTTCCTGTCGCCTCACCTCAGGGACTGGGGTACTGGAGAGCAGGAGGTGGAACTTGTCCATCCTCTCCTTCCTTTCCTCAGGCTGCTCCTTCTCCTTTGTGCCCACAATGTCCTTAACCTCCCTGACGATACGGTCCTTGATGTCGGCGGCCTGGTCGGGGCTGAAGTGCCGCACCAGGGATATGGTGTAGTGGGGGTGGAGGGCAGTGGCCATCAGGAAGTCGGCATCCTTAAGCTGGTCGGCAAACCTGCCGTAAAAGTCTTTGCCACTCCCCTCTTTCCCCAGCAGTGCAGTCACCAAAGCCTGGGCATAATGAAGGTTCCTGTAAAAAAAAAAAAAAAAAAAAATATTTTAAAACAATTATACTAGGTAGCTTTATAAAGTGTTACAAGTGCTGTAGCTATCTAATATAAAAATTTACTTGCCTGTCAACCTTCAGCGTCTCCAGCTGCACCTGCATCAACTGCAAGTTGGGCATGAAGGTGCCCATGTAGGCGTTGGCCTCGGACTGGAGGCTGTCCAGGCACTCTGCTACAGGCTGCATGACCTTCAGGTACTCAGAGAGGATCTACAAAAAAAGTTTAAAATTATTTTATTTATTTAAAATTAAATCTAAAAAGTTGCACATCATTTAGTTAACCTTTATAAGTAATATACATTATAGAAAAGTATACAATTGTCAATTAGAACTTTAATTAATTTCACTCACATGTTTATCCCTTTCGTCAAACGTCGACACCCCTCCCTTGCTGAGGATCTCATTCAAGGCCCTCATCTTGTCCGGGTTGGAGAGGACGTCCATCAGGCTCTGGACGGCATCGTAGTAGGAGTTCCACCTTTGTAAAAAGTTGAAAAATAATTACAAACAAGTAACTAAATATTTCAAACCGTTCTATTGTTGACGCAAAAAAGATAATCTATTAAATATAAAATATTGCTGAATGCCTAGTGACGCAATAGGTCTTCAGCTTCCTCCCAGTCTTCTCCTTGATGGAGTTGGCCACCACAGAGCTGCGGTTCTGCAGGTTCCAAGTCCCCTGGGCCTTTGCGGCAGCCTTTGTGAACGGCGCCCTAAGGCCCTGGTTCCACTCGGCCACAGACTGGATGTCGGCGGTGGCGATCAGGTTCAGGGTGTGTGCACTGGAATTAAAAATGTTTTCAAGTTTTTATTGAATTTTTTTTAAGTTTTTAACTTCTAACGTTTATATTACGTTTATATTTTCATATTTGTTTCAAAACTTTTAAGTTTTAACTGTTATCACAGAAACATACATACCCACATCTGTAGTGCTTGGGCAGCTTAACCACAGCAGGAGCCACCTCCTCCAGCTGGGCATGCAGGTTGGCAGGCTGGCCAACCACCACCTCAGGGTCCTGCTCCTCCTCTTCCTCCACAGGCATATTCCCCACACCGAAGTACTTGAAGGCAGCCACATAGTTGGCGCCGTTGTCCGTGGTGGTGGCCACCACATTGTTCCTCAGGCCGAACTCATGGTGGACATCAAAGATGGCCTGCGCCAGGACCACATTAGTCTGCTTCTCCTGGAAATTTTTTCATATATATAGTGTGTAGCGAAAAAAAATTTTTTTTTTTTTTAGCTATATAAGGTAACTCATGTTAGTTACTACTTACAAGTTAGTTTAAAAGCTAAACAATATATTCATTGTTATGTATAAAGTTTTAACTTTTAATTTTTTCTTTTTTTTAATTACCTTGATCTCCTTGCACGCCAATGTGCCATGTTGGCGGCGGAGATCCTGGCCGATCCAGTGGCACGTCATGCCAATGAAGGCCCTGTTGTGCGCCGTCCAGCTGTCGGCCGTTGTGGCGACGTAGCTGGTGTCATACAGCATACTGAAGAGGTCCGACTTGGCGGTGGCGGAGACCTGGTCGATTTCCCTGCCCAGGGTCCTCCTGGACGGAGCGGAAAACTCCGGCGCCAGGAGGCTGAAGAAATGCCTGGTGGTGGGGTGATCTATGAGGCTCAAGGGCATCATAGTGTCAATGAACCACCTGAAATAGATTTTAAAGAATTAAATCTTGTTTATTATCAGAAGTTATTTTAAAAGCTTAAACTTTACTGCTGGGTATAAATGCTTCTTTTATTATACCTGGTGTAAGTCTTCCTCAGCACCTCTGGGGTCACTATGTCCTTCCGGCTGAAGGACTCCTCCAAGCAGAGCTGGCGGCCACCCCTCTTGGCGGGGAGCTCGTCCTCCCTGGCCTTGGGGCAGCCCCTCTTGCTCGCCCCATCAAAGGCCGTCCTGACGCACTGAAGCATGGCACTGTGCATCTGAAAACAAGAAAATATAAATAAAATATTAATTATTTAAAAATTGATGGTATTTCGCGTCTAGGCACTGTAGGCAACTACACAGGCATTATGCACTTATTCAGATAATTTAATTTTTACTTACTTTTTCATAATGCTTCTTCAGGTTCACCTTGCTCCTGGTGGTGTAGGTGTAAGTGGCAGCCTTACCCTTAGACAGGCAGGTTTTCTGCTGACACCTAGCCACCCCTCTTGGCGGGGAGCTCGTCCTCCCTGGCCTTGGGGCAGCCCCTCTTGCTCGCCCCATCAAAGGCCGTCCTGACGCACTGAAGCATGGCACTGTGCATCTGAAAACAAGAAAATATAAATAAAATATTAATTATTTAAAAATTGATGGTATTTCGCGTCTAGGCACTGTAGGCAACTACACAGGCATTATGCACTTATTCAGATAATTTAATTTTTACTTACTTTTTCATAATGCTTCTTCAGGTTCACCTTGCTCCTGGTGGTGTAGGTGTAAGTGGCAGCCTTACCCTTAGACAGGCAGGTTTTCTGCTGACACCTAGCCCTCCCAGTGTGCACAAACTTCCCCTCCAGTGTGTCATTCTCTGTCCTGACATATGAGTCAAAGACAAAGAACCTGCAATTTTTTAAGTTTTAATTGACACGATGCGATAGGCGATAAGAACATTAACTTATTATGATCATAAGATGTCAACTTAAAAATATTAAATTAGTAAAATACTGCAATAGAACAGTTAGATTTGTCTTACTTCTCAAGGTGCCACAGCATAGCCTTTAGCTGTCTGGTGCCCTCCTGCCTCTTCCTCTGATCCTCCTGCTCAGTCCCACTCTCCTCTATGTCCTGGGTGAACAGCTGGGAGGAGTCCAGCTCCACGTCAGACAAAGAAATATCTGACGTCCCCTGTGGTGTATGGGTTCTGGACGCAGATGGTGCAGGCGTGCTGGTTCTGTAGCTCACACTACTACAGCTACTATCCCCAGACACACTCCTGCTCCTGTCGCTATCACTTCTTTTCACGTATTTGTCCATGTTTAGTTGTAAACACTAAACAGTAAGCAATAGCAGTGAAACTTTGAAACGCGTTGCCGGGTGATGTGACTGTAAACATAAAACGTTGTTGATCTTGAGCTTAATGCCGCACGTTTGGTGTTTACCAGGCACCACAGATGCACGGATCTCGCCTTAGGAAATGATCAGCTGACAGCTAGTGGCAAATTGCCCGCCAAAACGCGTGAAAGTTATTCTGTGGACTGTTTTTTCGTCTTCGTTTTTTTTTTTTTCATCATAGAAAATATCAGGTACGGAAGTACGGACCCAAAATTTCGCAGGTCCGTACCTGTTACTTCCGTACCTTTGAAAAACTTTCCGTACCTCCGGACTTCCGGACCTAGTTTGGAAGTCCGTAGGTACGGAGGTACGGAGGTACGGACAGAGGTACGTTAGTGCCCAGCTCTGGCCATATGTATAGCTGAAACATTCAAAATTAGATCAGCCCGAATGATTTTGCACCTTAAATCAGTTGATTTGTCATGTTTCACCCATATTCCTATTCTTGCGTAGTACATAATGGTGCTGGATAAATCGTTGATAAAACATATGTGAATTTATATTATATATATCACAAACAAAAAAATTGTCCCACAAAAATCGTCGATATGCTTCTTTAAGGTATATGTAATCAAAATTAGATAAATATTGAATAAGAAATATCAAATTTCCTCACAGTTACTTCATTATTATTATTACATATAATTTGAACTTGCCGCCAAGCAAAACAGCCGCCACCGCCTGGAGAGTGCCTCGGCGGGCCAACGCCATGTTTGTTGCTACACAAAGGAGTTCAGCCTCACGCGTGGTGCTACCCCTCTCGGCAACACGCAGTCATTCGCCTCACCTGTGCCTTCCTGAGGAATACAGGTCAACTACAACGCATGTGATAGTATCATAGGACATCACCAGGGCTCATAGTGTTCCCAAAGGTATCCCCGCAGCCCTAAATCAACAAAGTTCCACGCTAGGTGAGCAAATACTCTGTCTACATCAGTAGTTAGGTTTGGCAAACCACACAAGGTATGTATAGGCATTAACAAATAGGTATCAATAGCATTGTTGGAGTATGTTGAAGAATTTGGCCTCAGTAATCAATATACCAGTGTAAATTAAGTCGTCTCCCGTTTCCGCCAGTTTTAAAATGCTTAAGAATCGAACAAGTACATGATACTTCATCCTGAGAGAAGACTAAACGCTAAATATTCTGTAAGAGTTCGCGCTTCAACAGATTCGCTTCTTTTGATTTATAACTATAAGTGAATATGCAGTTTCAACCAATAATCCTTATTGACCAATACTTTCCTGACCTGATGGTGGGGCTGCGCACCCCAAGACCCCCCTTGTAGTTCACTAACCTAACCTAGGCATTGATTACGTAATCTAACCTCGCTAAGGGGGTTTTCCCCCCAGACCCCCCTTGTGTTATTTCTAATTTCCGCCAGCTGTTGTAGGGGCCAGAAATGTAAAATTCTAGAGTCCTTTCCCGCCCTTATTAGTGGGTTTTTTCCTCCAGACCTTCACAGATCCCTTCAGATACTTTTAAAACGTCATTATAAAGTGGGGGAGAGATGCCCCCTTCACCCCACCTCCCTAAACGACCCCCCTGGACCCCTCAAAAATATATTATGGTTAATATTGCTAATCTAACTCCACTATAATCTTACCTAACCTCACTAATAACCTCCGAGCTAGACCCCCAAAAATAATGACCAACTTAACCTCAAAATGACCTAACCTAACCTGGTAAAATTCTAGTTCTTTCCCGCCCTTAGGTTTCGCAAGGAGGTTATTGGTGAGGTTATAGTGAGGTTAGGTTCGTAATATTATTTTGGGGGTTCCAGGGGATCGTTTAGGGAGGTTGAGTGAAGGGGGCATCTCTCCCCCACTTTATAATTACGTTTTAAAAGTATCTAAAGAGATCTGTGAAGGTCTGGAGGAAAACAAACACTAATAAGGGCGGGAAAGGACTTTAGAATGTTACCCTGCACTTACAGCTACCCAACTGTAAATTTACAGTTTAGGTCATCCCGCGACTTCGAAGCCGAAACATAGTTTTCCTAAATAATTTGGTACCTGGAACTGTTGCCGATATGTATTCTCACCGACGTTGTCAAGTGTTCCTATTTTCGACGACAGTTCCATTTTTTTATCTTGATATTACACCACCCGGTTAATATTCCGCAGGAGTTGGCGGGCTCCACAGGCCTTACAGCTTACTTTTACTCTATTGTTTTTGGCTCAATATATTGTGCAGTAGTTATTCACTAGCGGTACCAAAAAAATAGCCTAACACTTATAATTATATAAAAATTGCTAGGTTAGGTTACGTTAAGGTTTGGTTAGGTTAGATTTAGGTTATATAAATGCTTAGTTTAGGTTAGGTTATGCTTAGGATAGGTTTGGGTCTGGTTTTGTAGAGTTATTTAGGTTAAAACAAACAAAAAAGGATGGTGTGCGATTGTCCGGGTGGTTGGCGCTGCCAACTCCTGCGGAATACTTAACGAATTGTACTTTTTAGTGATGTAAATATTATTTTTGTAGCACTAATAATAAGAATAGAGGAACAGATTTACAAAAAGTGTACCTACTCTTTTCTTGCAAATATGCCCGTGTGGGGAGTTGACTGCAGGCAGCCATGCCCGCCGTTTAGGGGTTATAAGGGATGGACCATGGTTATAACTGCATTTACGATTTATGTTCCGGTAATTCTATAATTTAGGACAGCATCGCTCTCAGACGTAAGTCGGGACTCCTGACTGCTCACTATAGTCACTACATACATCTAATAGTGTTGTGGAGTTGTGAAGCTATGACAATATAGTTGGTCTTGGTCTAAATAAAATAATTACTTTCTTTTATTTACATTACCAATGGTAATGCATCATGGATCAATAACAACCACTCGGAGGGGGTTTGTTGGGTTAAAGCCCTCCCTCCATCATATCAAGCTAGTTTTGGCTAGGTTAGGTAGGCTAATTAGGTCTGTGATGCGAGGAATGATTAGGGTAAATGTTACCTTTAGGTAAAAGTAAAGATAAAGTGGGGGACATACAACACAGCTGCACGTTGCTTCAGCGCTCATCTCCGTATCCTTAACCGTTGAGCCTGTGGCCGATAGTAATTCCTTACCCGGGACACAGGGCCACTGTGACATCCAGACTACAGTTTACCTTCCCCAGGTTTCCCCGTGAGCTTGCTGTAATTAGCTGTTTTTTCAAATCCTTTACATTATCATTAATAATGCATCATATGCATAAAATAACACGCGGAGGTGGTGAAGAGAGCAAAGCCACTCCCCTTCCATTTTATCCGTATATTTTTTGTTAGGTTATCTTGGGTTAGGTTGATAAGCCAAAATCTAATTATTGCTCATTAACTAACCCAAGATAACCTAAGTTAAACTAACATAAGAAATAACGGTATTTTAGTACTTTCGACCATTAACCCGGGGACTGCCCCCCGGGTTATTCCCCCCGAGTATAAAATTCCATTTTATACTAGTTTATGGAAATCAATAATAGCAACGTAAAATCATAAAATAACAGGTTTTTCGCCAACTTTATCCCCCTCCGAGTGGTTATTATTGATCCCTGATGCATTACTAACTAGGGGGGGGGGCACTCAGTAGAGCGCATGTAATGCCCATTATTCGGGAGAGATAGTAGGAGAATTATTATCATAAAATTCCCGAGCTATGTCTTGTCAGTAGTTAATATTTTCTCTTTGTTTCACGGGTGACTCATCGCCTCTTCCTAAACCACCATTTTGTCTTTCTTCTTTCCTTTTTCCGCCATTTTCTTCCTTCCTTCTTTCCCTTCCTCCCCCCCCGACATCCCGTATGCGAGGCAAGTCCCGTGGGATAATTATTCTGCGATCAGTGATAACTAATGATGTCAGATCTTCTTATCTTTCCCCAGCTATCTGGTCAGACCAAGTTTCACTCCCACAATCTTAATGTCTTTCAAAATAATCCCCATCGTTATCGGTTATGGTCATACATGGACGTGTTAGTAAAGATACACGCTAAAATGAAAGCCTACCAAATTTCTATGCTCCACTTCCATACCCTCTCCCTCTTAAAAATGCGTTCGGACATTTGACGTGACAACAAATAATACCCTTCTTGGGTATTAGACTAAGCATATTAAATTCTTCTATATCAAAGTAACAGGTCTGTATTATAGACAGCCTTTTCTTAGGTACGCGAGCTTTCATTACTTAAATAGTTATTTCGGGATTATAAGCTTTTCATTTGAGGTCACGGCGAGACCATTCAAACAATTTCCCTTTTGTGCGGGTGGGCCATAACGCCAAGACGGCAGTCTCCATCCATCTCTCACCTAGGGAGAGGCTTCAACGGGAGGCGTCCCACGCCTTCCTCTCAAGAACACATGGTCATTGTGTATCCACACACCCAACTCCGTACTCTCACATTCTCTTTCCTATATATATATATATTCAATGTATACCTATAGTGCTCAGTCGATGGGTATATAGGTGGTAATTCTAAGAATGATTCTGTAAGGGAGATTATGCTCTAAAGAAGCTTGCCCGTTCCAGATTAGAGTTTATGTATGTGTCTAAGGTCTCAAACAGCAATAATGTTTCATGGCGAATAAATAGGATGATGTTTCAAATATAGTTCTTGTGTTATTATAAAACCCAGGTGATTATTCTGTGTTAGGACAGTAATTCCCCACATTTCCAAAAGAGTTCAGCCTTACTCGATATAATTCCACGTACCATTCACGACTACCAAGATCAATCTAATATTAATATTAATCAAACGTGCCCAGGGAGTAATTCAGTGAGTTACTCGCCGGGACTGGTGGCAGCACTTCCCTTTAACCTAAACCTTCTTATCCTTTCCCCTTAAATACATCCCCCTTTTCAGTACTCTCCGCAGTGAGACGTGGTCACACTATAATCATATAGTGAAGTCATAAGACTAATTTAAATCCTCCAGTCAAGTTGTAATCTTTTATCAAATCATCCCCAAGTAATATCATTCAAGTAACGTTGACCAGTTCTAAATACCCCATACCAGTTACCCCCAAATTCCGTCAACACACTGGTGACTATAGCGGTGGTTTATTATTTCCTACAAATAACAACAGAATATCACCTTGGGCAAGTAGCTAGATAGACTCAAAATTCAGGAAAATATGTACAAAGTTTCATTAGTAGGACACAGTCAACTTCCCAAATCATTCGATGTCTCAGGAACTGAAATTAGGATTTCAGAGCTTCGGGATGAAGGGAAAATTCTTTTTTTCTCAGATGAGACTAAATAGTGTCCTGGTATGGCCACATTATCTGTGCATTTTGTGGTTAGGTAGCAATGATAATGACGATAGCATGGATCCCGGCTCCTTGCTTACCCTATCAAGGAAATTACGCGCACAATAGAGAGGAATTGTGAGGCCATAGTATGCATCTGCTTAATAGAACCATGCATTTATTCAGAAGGAGAACCACATCTATTAGTCACGGGAAACCCGAGTGTCTTTCTATTGACCGACGGAACACGGGAATCGAGTCCCTACCTGTGTCTATAAGAGGTGTTTCTCCAGCGTCATCATGAGTTGTGAAGATACCATATTCCCCGAGATGAAAACGAAGGAGGAGGAGGAGCCGGAAGAAATAATAAGACGGTTAAAAGATTTAGTGGAAGAAATAAGAGCTGCGAGAAGGAAGAGAATGGAATTACGGAAAGAGGAAAATCAAACGAACTCTTTCCTTACCTCTCAAATATCCACGGATAGCGTGGAAGAGGAAAATCAAACGAAACCTGTCCATGCCTCTCAATTATCCACGGATAGCGTGAAAGAGGGACTCATCAAACCTCGAGATATTCCAGTATTAGAGTTAAATCAACTACGTACAAGGCCTTGACGCAACGGCCCGACTCCAAATGTTCTTTGAATTAATTGAACAATGTAGCTCAAGCGACGCAACACGCATCCAAATTGCAAAAGGGAGAATGTGCTCAGAACTTTCAATCTTAATTCACAGCTATCAAACGAACCATAAAGTAGAGACTTGGGTGGCCCTTAAAAATCTTTTCGAGACAGAGTTCACCACCGAAGTGAGTGTTGATAGAGCCTGGCAAGAATTGGAGGCAATGAGTTATGACTGGGGAGAATCTCCTCAAGCTTTCACACATCGTGTTATTTGCCAACATGCGGTGATCGCGACAAAACTCCCAAATGAAAAATTCCCCGACCGTGATAAGACAATAAAGAGAAAATTGTGGTACGGACTACCAATCGCGTCGCGAGAAAAATTAGAGGGATTCCTAGATGAAGGATATCCCCTAAAAAAAATCCTAGACCGCATCGAACACGAGCGGCAAATACTCGAAGAGAGACACACTCCAAAGGTTAATATGATCCCAGCACATAAGAAAGAAGGAAAAGTGCTAGACGAAAAAGAAACAAATAGTTCCATACATTTCCCAAACTCCGAGACCACCAAAGACGAAGTGGGAGAAAGTCTAAACCAACAAATCCAAGAACTAAAGGCCAGTTTGGCCCAAGTGAAACTAGAAAAATCATCCTCCCACACGAGTCTTTCACGGAGTGAAACATTCACTCAAAAGTATTGCGCTTATTGTCAATCACCAACGCATAACCTTCCGGAGTGCTGGAGAAAACCTCCCCTAGGTCATTGTTTCGACTGTCGAAAAACCCGGTTTGGGCGGAGGGGAGATCGAAATTGTCCTGGACGTGCCCAGGCAAATAGTCCTCAACATCCAAGTCAAACTCAAAACCCTAGACAATTAGCATGACTAGACGGTGACGATATTTCACCCACTATCCACGTGAATATAAACGGGAAGATAGTAGAAGCGGTAGTAGACACAGGGAGTGGTTATACTTTAATCAAAGAATGCACAGCAAAACGGATCGGAGGGGAAATAAATAAACGACGGAATCCTCCTCACCTCGTAGGAATCACAGACACCCCGTTGACCATCCTCGGCATGATATGGGCAGAAATTGAAATCGGTGACGGGCAAAAATTTAAAAAGTGGTTTCCCGTTATCCCAGACTCTTATCTCAACGGCGATTTACTTCTTGGTGTGACATTCTCACAAAAGCCACCTTACCTGGGGTGGTAAAAGTAGAGCAATGCGATGGGGCGACACCCCCCATACCGTGAATCACATCCGTCGAAAAAAGGAACAAAATCAAAAGAATCCAACTAAACCCGGTGGAAGTCGTGAAACAGAAAAAAAACCTTTCACAGATAAATCTTCTCACTCCTGTAAAAATAAACGCTTACCACTCTAGTTTCAGGCAGGTTAACGTAAATGAGTCACCAGGTTCTAACCTTCTTGTCTACCCGCGGGAAAAGATTAGCAAAAATAGTTACCCTTACGTGGTACAAGTGTCAGCAGAAAATTCAATTTACATTCCCTTCACGAATAATACCAAAAAGGAAAAAGTTTTGTGCAAAGGCACTATACTCGGGTCGTACGACAAAGTGGAAATTCCTCACGCGCACAAAATTAATTCTATTCATGAAGTCCACAATGACTTAATACCGGTAAATGATAACGCACAGCCGAAAGGAACCCGTACCCAAAGGTTAAAAGAATTAATCAAGGGACAAAAATGGAAACACCTGACTGTTTCAGAACAACAAGAATTACAACAAGTAATTCTCGAAAATGATCCGCTTTTCATCCTAGATCAAAATGAATTAGGTCTCATAACTGGTCCTCCGGTCCATATAAAGGTGGATGACCCTCAGCCCAGTCGAGGACCCTCGTACCGGTATCCCGAGAAAGTCAAGGAGCAAATTTCACATATGCTTCAAGATATGGAAGAAAGAAATATCATAGAAAGATCCACGGCCGCGTGGTTATCACCGATCGTCTTGGTAAATAAACCAGATGGTAGTAAGAGGATGTGTTTAGACTATCGACACATAAATAAACATCTTGCCACCGACATCTATCCTCTTCCACGATTGGAAGAATTGGTAGAACAAGCCGCGGGCCAAAAGTATTATGTCACCTTAGACATGCGCGAAGCATATTTCCAGATTTTACTAGATGACGAAAGCCGCGATCTGACCACTTTCAGCGACGGTGTCACCTTATATCGGTTTCGACGCCTACCATTCGGGCTAAACTGCTCACCCGCGATATTTTCCAGGCGAATGGCATCAGTCTTAACTCCCCTCCTTCAGAAGGGATGGGTAAAAAACTACCTAGACGACTTAATTCTATGGGCTCCTACGTTTCCTCTTCTTTTGGAACGTCTTAATCAACTCTTCGAAGTCCTTACTACTAATGGGGTGAAACTTAACCTCAGTAAGTGTACCTTTGGACTTAAAGAAGTCACTTTTCTCGGTCATCGGATCTCAGCCGAAGGAAGTAAACCGGACCTAAAAAACGTGGAAGCCGTTTCAAAAATGAAAGCTCCAAAAACTGTAAAAGAAATTCGACGTTTCTTAGGGATGTGTGGTTTCTATAGGAAGCATGTTCCTTCGTTCGCGAAAGTTGCAGCTCCACTTACAAATTTAACAAGAGTTCACGTCACTTTCACCTGGACGGAGGAGTGTCAACAGGCGTTCGAACATCTAAAGTCGTGCCTGATAAATGCACCTGTCCTGGTAAGGGCAAAAATTCATGAACCTTTTATCCTCACAACAGACGCGAGTAACACTCACGTCGGAGGAGTTCTAAGTCAAGTTCAGTCAAACGGTTCAAATTGCCCCATTGGGTATTTCTCCAAAAAACTGAATTCTTGCGAGACACGTTACTCCGCGACCGACAAAGAAGCGTTGGCCATAGTTCTCACCTGTAGAAATTTTCATCATTATCTATGGGGCTCAAAATTCTCAATTGTCACGGATCACCAACCTCTCACCAGTATTTTTAAAAAGAAAACTAAATCTCCTCGAATGACCAGTGGATCCTAGAGATGTGCGAATATAGTTATGAGATTAAATACCTGAAAGGCAAAGATAACTTCGTCGCGGACCATCTGTCGCGTCCAGTGGGGATGATAACCCGCCGACCCGAGACTACATGGTTGGGACTCACCCAACCACAATTCATTCTACGTCAAAGGGAAGAACCCGTGTGGAAAGAGTTGGTGGAGTATCTGGAGGGAGGAAGAATTCCTATCAAACGCATACCGAAAGCCACTTTGGATCAGTTTACGGTAAAGGATGACATACTATATTATGTTCGAGAAAAAACCGATGGGAGCCTACAATACGTCCTCATAATTCCTCGTAGCATGACCGGTCTCGCTCTCCACCATGCGCATGAGTTATCAGGTCATTTAGGACAAAAGAAAACCATCAAGAAAGCCGAGGAACTATACTATTGGGCAAATCTTAAAGTAGATGTGTGTGAGTATGTCAAAACTTGTGTAACTTGCCAGAGGTTCAAAGGAAGTAAAGGGTTACAACAACCCTGGAAGGAATTACCTCCAGTAGATAAACCTTTAGAAAGAATAGGGATAGACCTCACTGATATGGTAGCAGGAGAACAAGGTTACCGTTATGTTATGACGGTAGTCGATCATTACAGTAGGTTTGTTACCCAGCAAACACAAAGACGGAGGGCCTCCGGAGGCCCTCCGTATGTCTTACCGGCGGCCCGACGGAAGTGTACGACGTAGGGCCGCTGGGGATTTGCTCAGAGGCTCACCGGCGGGCCGCTCCCAGCGGCCCGCCGTAGGGCATATGACCATTTGCCGCTGTTATATTAACTGATTGAGGAATATTTACAGTTACACTTTCTAAGCATATTGCAGATACAGTAATGTTTTTAGAGGTGTTGCACAGACCATTAGCCGCTAAAGACTGATGGGCCGTACCGAGTCATGCTGAAGGGCGAGCGACAACCTTCGTTGACAGGAAGGGTACCATAAAAGGGATATTTTTCGTTATGAAGAGCAGCGACGACGGTCGTCAAAGACACGGTGACCGTGTCTTTGTGCCGACCTACGTCGCTGCTCTTCGTTCCGAAAAATATCCCTTTTATGGTACCCTTCCTGTCAACGAAGGTCGTCGCTCAACCTTCATCATGACTCTCGGTACGGGCCATGGACTGTTCAACACCCATAAAACATTACTAAATATGCAATATGCTCTAAGTACAAGCCAAAATATTTTTGTCGTTATCCAGTAATATGATGAAGAGAACCACAAATCACTTTGGCCTTCGTTTATTTTTTATTAACACAAAAAAATTCCGCATTGGATTTACATGGTGGAACAGCCATGAAGAACGAGATGAATGAAGATTGAAAGATTTTGTAATCGAGAATCCATTTCAAGATTTAAATAATTGCAGGCCATACAAAAATACAAAATTATGAACTATAAAATTAACCAGAATATTTTTTGGTCAACCCCACTTTTCAAACACTCGAATTAGCAGGATTTCCTTCTATTTTACTTCATGCTACCTATCCATCCACCTTCATATACCACTCTGCTGTCATACCATCTGTCTCTATAAATCCATACGCCTTTCCTTTTAACAATAAGGGCAGATGCGCTAGGGATACAGTCATACTCGTAAATACTGTAATACTGTCCACTGTAAATAAAATAATAAATAAAATTATATATATAAATATATATATAAATATATTATGTAAATATATATAAATATAATAATAGTATATATGTATACTATATGTATATATGTATATATATGTATATATGATATATATATGTATATCTATGTATATATGTATATAATGTATATATGTATATAATATATATATGTATATATATATGTATATATCTATGTAATATATATATATATATCATGTATACTATATATATATATAGATTATATATTGTATATATATATGCGATATATTATGTATATAATCTTAATATATATATATATATATATGTATATATATGTATATATATATGTATATGTATATATATATGATATATATATTTTTGGGTATATATTATATATATATATATGTATATATTAATATGTTATATATATATATGTATATATATATGTATATACAATATACGTATAATATAAATATGGTATAATATATGTATATATATATATGTATATATATTTATGTATATATATATATGTATAGCACTATATATGATAATAATATATATATATTATATAGTCACTGCAAAAAAAAAATTAGGACAAGAACGTCTTCAGATTTTTTGCCCTTTTTCTGCAGTGATGTGTTAAAATTTCTTGGTTTGTCGTATATCTGACATCTCACTGGCTGGAGGTTAGTCCTCACAAGTGCTCCACACGCTTCAGCTGCACTAGATATGTTATGAAGGGGAGAGGCTTGCCATCTTTGCTCCTTGGCGCATAAATTTCCCCATCACCCAACCTCTCTACCCCCTCTCCCAGGTCTACAGATGCATTTTTGCTGACAATCCAAATCCATGTTAAGACACCATATAGCATTTGTACATGATGGCAGCCATGAGCAGATAGCATGGGAGACGGGAACATCAAAATGCTGTTCAATCTGGTGCATGCAGGCTCTAAATGAAGTGGTAACTAGTTTGTGGAAAAGAGTTAGAACGACCTCGGAAATGTCAAAAGACTTGCGCTTGGTTTCTTTGTGTTCCATGTTGCTTGGTCTTTCTTGACGTTTTCCGAGGGC
The DNA here is from genome assembly GCA_016584305.1 of Chionoecetes opilio. NCBI lineage: Eukaryota > Metazoa > Arthropoda > Malacostraca > Decapoda > Majidae > Chionoecetes > Chionoecetes opilio. The sequence continues at coordinate 6,454 of JACEEZ010004552.1, read as the reverse complement.
GTTCTAAAACTCTTTTTCCAACCAAACTGTGGGAGAGATGAGATGGTGTGAGGACATTGAATTAAAGGAGAAAAAAAAAAAAAAAAAAAGTTTCCTTTCGCAGGTTTACCCTCCTCCTTTTCCTTCTTCATGTCTCACACCAACTCACCACCCACAGCTGTCACTATAAAACCCTCTTCCTCTTTCCCCCCACCACCACCCCGCCCTCCACGCACCACACAGCCCTAACTCCCCTACACTACAGCAAACACGGGAAACAAGGAAGCTACAGAACGTGTCTCTAGCTTCCTTGCATGGGAATGAAGCGTAAAGTATACATACACCAGTTCCTGAACGTGAACAATTTTTTTTGGTCGGGCCTGCCTCTTATTTTCTATCGGTTGTCTGCCTGAAAATCCGTGAAAAATTACGGTTGTGACAGCATATTTGTTGTCTGAAAACATTTCTGTTCGATATGTATGTGTACTTATGAACGTTGTTCTTCGTAATTTTTCATTCTTCATCTTTTGGTTTCATTTCTGGCTCAAATAAAACAGGTATGAGAACTTTAATTCAGGGTCAGTTAGGCATCAAGTGAAGGTGGCAGCAGAATGGTTAACTCCTGCCGCACGGCGGCACGTCGAATCGCACGCGAAACAGGACACACTGGAGCGAGGTATATTCTTGTAGCGTCTGGCGACTGTGCCCGCGGGGTTGCTCCAATGATGATGCGATCAGGTTAAGTGTTGTTCTCCTGAGCAACACCAGCTGAAGAGTAGCTGCTCCACAGCACTGTGTGCATCGTCTGCTCTACTGGCATCTGCTCCCTTTGCCAACTCCTCCATTGCCCTGTCATGGTTTGTAGCTGAAGTCGGCGCATACACTGAAGCCGCCGCCTGCGGAAGATGTTCAGAAACAATTCTACAATAATAGTATGACTTCTACACTGATTCATATTGAAAGCAGACGCACAATCAAAATATTTTTTAAGAATGTAATTGAAATACGGTACGTCAGTGTCATATGGCATACAAGCCACAGTCTGGAATGAGGACAAGATTAATGGAGTAGTACGCTCAGTACACAGATTTAGGCAAATTCTTTGTTATCCAGACAAATTCTACTCCCACAAGGGTCAGGACCCAATACAATGTCTTAGGGTTAATAGTTAATATAATGGGCCCCCCATTATTGCAGTCAAAAATGCTCCCAGTCACAAATCAAATAAAGGTAAGGCGAGATACTGCTTGTAACTTTTCTGGGTATATGTGATGTAACTAAATTCACCCAACATGCATTCGTTATCATTACATGTTAGTATAGAATAAAATTAATTAACTGAGAAGTTTGTAGAACACATCTCTATGTCAGTGAATAGGTGGCATTTCCTAGAAGGTTAGAGTTCACAAGGAGAAAGAAATTTGGGGAGAGTTAGTTAACACAGTTTCAATGAGTTGGCACCACACCACTATAGGCACAGAAAGGACAAGGTAGGATTGGGGCAAGCATTAGTGTATAACCCCCATACATCATGAAGCAATATTATCACCTGGTGGAAAGGTTGGTGTTGCATTAGTGAAAACAACTCTTTCAACTTACTCTTTCGGACTCTTATTCTCTTTCTCTCTAAATTTCCTCTTTTACACATCTTCCAAAACCTGAGAAAAAAAAAGAAAACAATCCCGTATTACGTTTCTCAAAGGTGAGGCCATACTGGTGGGAGTAGGTTTACACGTGCATCTATGATGTGTACATTTCTGAGTCACTTGTTCACATAAAGCACACAACAGTACATAGGCAGAGCATTCAATAAAAAAAACTTACTTAGAAGTGAGTGGGACCATGGTGAAGGAAGTCACAATTTGTAGACAGGTGTGGTGCAGGGGCCAAAGGGAAGAAAGGAAGACATGCTTAGCAATGATCCCAGCAATGCAGAATACAAGCTCCGAAAGGGATTCTGGAAGGAAATGTACAACGAAAAATGTACATTCACATGGTATAGAGGCATTGTTGGCGTATAGTAGTTAGGATGTGGTCTGATTGAAAAAGATACCTAAATTGCCATTGCACCCTGTAACCGAAATGTTGCACATGATCGATAAATACATGACATGTAGCTCTATATAAAATTCTACACACAAGTCCTACCTACCTTATAACGATAACAGCATAGTTGTGCAAGCAAAGGATCACTAATTGGATATTACATGGACCATTAGGTGCTCGAAAAAGTTCTGAGGGCAACAAATTCTTTCTTCAATCCAATAGATGTTGCTGCCTCATCTGCATGAGAACACCACCAATGAGTTCAGGAGAGAGAGCGACGAGAGAGAGAGAGAGAACGAGAGAGAGACCGGAGAGAGAGGAGAGAGAGACTTGTCTAAAGAAGAGAATTTATAAAAACATGTAAACATTAGATGGCAAATAATATTTTGCCATTACATTTTTATAGCTGTTAAAGAGCCTGACACATTCAAAACACACTGTACCAATAAAAAAATATATTTAAACACCATTAAAAGAGTACTATATCCATCATTATTATCTTAATCTCACAAGACATACAATTTCCTGCATATCGAAGGCGATGTTCGCCCACTAAATCCATCTGGTCCTTTCATCCTGCTGCGTCAAGCGTGCGTCATTTTGACAAAACCCAGTGACCACCAGCGCCCTCAGTTCTGGGACGTTCCACATTACGAAGTCACGGACTCACCATCGATGTGATGGATCTGGAGAGCATTATAAGTGTTATGGTAAGAAGAGATAGATATTTTTTTTAAAAGTAAACAGAATTCATGCGGACAGAGCAACAAATATCTTAACACACACTTAAAGCAAAAAAAAAATTACTCACGCGTTACTCAGGCTTAAGGTTAGTTTACTGCTCTATTGAGAAAAAGAAGAACAGTGCTGAGTGATTGAAGGGTTATTTTGTATTTAAACTAAATTAACCGGCCTAAAAAAAAATTATTAAAAATCTGACTAGTATAATTAATAAAAAACTATAATCTAAAAGATTAAAACTATAACCTCAAATATGAAAAAAACTATAACATAAATCTAACAATCTAATAAAAACTATATCATAAATCAAAACTATAATCTAATTAAAAATTATAATCGTAAATCTAACTAAAATCTATAAAAACTAAATCTAAATCTAACTATAATCTTAATAAAACTATTAATCGAAATTCTAAACGATAATCTAATAAAACTATAATCTAAAGTCGAACTATAATATAATAAAACTATTAAGCTAAATGCTAACGATAAGCTGAAGAAAACGAGAATATAAATTTAAACTATAAAATAAATATGAACAAACTATAATAAATCTAACTATAAAATAAATTGAGAACAAACTATTATCTAAATCTAAAACTATAAAACTAATATAACCAAACTATAAGCTAAAAATCTAATGCGGTATAATCAAAAATAATAAAAATAAATCTAAAAAGAATGTAAAACTGATAAAACTAAAGAATTACTATAATCTAAAATAATAAAGCTATAATCTAAATCTAACTAAAATACTAATAAAAACTATAATTCTAAATCTAAATCATTCAATTAAAAAACTAAAATCTCTTACATTTAACTAAAATATAATAAAACTATAATCTAAATCTAACTAAAATCTAATAAAACTAAATCTAAATCTAACTATAAAACTAATCTAACCCGCCTACAAAACCTTGGCCAGCGGTCTAGACTGCGCTGAGGGCGACGGTGGAGTAGCAAACTTATTATTCTTATTAGATCATTTTTATCAGTGATTTTGACCCAAGTAACAGCTTTCCAAGAGGTTTTTTTTGGAAGGCTAGTAGAAGACATGTGTGGGGGGGGGGGACCAAACGTTTTAGTCTTCATAGGTAGGAAGGCGAGATAAGGGAGGGGCGATAAACGGGGTGCAGTCAGTTCGCACACAAGTTGTTTCGTACACCAGTAGATTCGTACACCAAAAGTGGTTTCGTAGCTATAGAAACCAAGTCGTTTCAGTACACTCAGGCTCAGAGTGAACTTGAATATAAAGTACGAAACGAAACCAGGTATGTACAAAAAAACTCAAAAATCAGTGTACGAAACAACTAAACAAAAACCTGGGTACGAAAAAACTTGTGTACGAAAACTACTCTGTAACCGATAAAACAAATCTTTACCTACCCTGTACAGCCTGAGTTGATGACAGACGCAACGCATCATCACATTGTGGGTTGAATCCTCCTCCTCCATAGTGGCTGAAGTGGAGGTAGTGGTAGTGGTAGTGGTGGTGGTAGTGGTAGTGGTTAGTGGTGGTGAGGTGGTGGTGGACAGGTTCGTTATGGTTGATAGGTAGTGGAGCTGGAAAAAATAGGAAAAAAATATATAAATTACTGTAATCTGAAAGGTCGCAGTAGTTCGTACACAAGTGTTATTGTACATCAAAAAGGTGTCATTAGTCTAATGAAACAATAGTCGTTTCGTACACTCAGTCAGAGAGTGAACTTGATTACTAGGCGGAGATACGGAACAACCAAGTATGTACGAAAAAACTCAAAATTAGTGTATGAAAAAACTACGAAACGTACGGTTACTGTACAACAATAGTGTACGAAACTCCCTGTAACCTTCTGAAATGAGGCATACTCGCAATTATAAAACTAAATAAACTAAACTAAACTACCACCACCGCAGATCTTCTAGACATTTACAAGCAGAATACAGCCGCGTGCCGTTACCCGCGGACTCGGGGGTTAACGAAGCCAGATCTTCAGCTGTGGTATGACGTTGTACTTGACCAGCTTGTTCATGTATAATAAGGTTACACTAAGCAAATCATATCCCGGTATATCCCCGATTCCATCTTCCCTTTAACCCGCACAGCCCAAAACCCTATAACTATCACCTCTCCGCCTCTCACACAACCCCGCCAGCCTCCACAACCTAACCAACACCACTAGCAAACCTCCATACTCCACCCATGCCTAAAAAAACCACAATAAAAACTTCTAATAAAGGAGTATATACCTCAAAAACGTAGCGGTGGCACGGCCTGCCTGGAGCGAGCGGAGCATTCAAAGGTTAAAACGCACGCCCAGGCGGCGGCCAGCGGCCATCAAAACAAGGTTTCAACTTGCAAAGGCTCACGAAATTTATTATCTGTAAATCAATGTACAGAAGTTGAAAAATGTATTAATTTTATGTGTAAAACATTCTAAAACCAACAGTTATTGATGCATATTGATGTAGTATTGTATCCGTGGTGATAACCAGCGGCTACGTAAGACATCGCACCAGAGCCCGTTCGGTGTATATTTGAAGTGCACAATAAAAGATTAAAGTTCTGCAGCATGTCCCATTCATAAACATGAACATGTTGGAAGTTTTCATTCAGACAGGGAGCTCCTCTTGGCCCTGTGATCCTTGCCTTGCTTTCCCGCCAGCACATGATGCGGGCGGGAGTCTACTGCTGAATCATCATAACCAATTATTGATACACTCGGATGAAACTTCAACATGTTCATGTTTCTGAAGGGGAACACATGCTGCAGAACTTAATATTTTCTTGTGCACTTTGATTCTTGTTCTTGATTACAGATAATAAAATTTTCTTCTGAAAATACACCAGCGGCACTACGAGGCTTCGGGGGGCAAAGTTGGCGCTGGTGGCCGCACGTTTCGCCGCCTCTAATGCCTACGTAGGCACGCCGTGGTGGTTAGCTGGGTAGGTTCTTCCCCCTAAATCAAACACACTACACACCATCATTAGACCATGTGGCCAGTACCTGGCGGACTACGGGACACCCGCAACAGCCGTCCTGACAACGGAGGGGAGTGCTTCACCAGCCGGGGTTCCAGCGTTATGAGAACACGACCCAAATCACGCTCTGACATACGACCCCCTATCACCCTCAAGAAATTCGGTGACCGAGAGGATGCACAGGAACCTGAAGTCAGTCCTCTCGGGACCTGTGTCAAGGACACCCTTGGTTGGCCCACGTTGTTGCACAGTGCCAAATCAGATGAATCAAGCGGTTTACACACCTCCCACTGGACAACACCTACTTCGCTTCTTTTCTCGTCATGCCCCCAGGCTGTTGGAGCAGCTTTACCCGCGTGAGGGAGAACAAGTGACATGGGGGTGGACACGCCCTAATCCGCGAGACGCATTCTGAAAATGTCGCTGCGGTACAGGGACGTCGCAAAGAAAACGGAAAATCAAGTGGTGGAGTTGGGAGACCTGGTATGGATCAGAAAAGAGACCACAATACAGGCACGGGCCGTAAACTCAATGTGAAAATGGGGTGGGTTTCGATGTGGAAGTACGTTGGGTGGGAGCTATACGTGGTAGAAATGTTTTCACAGAAAAACAAGTACAAAGAGCGCCGAAAAGGAAGCTATATGGCAGGAAGAGTGGTTAGTAGAAGGTGGGAGGTCTAAACCGACCGGTGGACGAGAATAGGTGTGTTAGGAGATCCTAATAGGG
>JACEEZ010004550.1:0-20000 GCA_016584305.1 Chionoecetes opilio | reverse complement strand
ACTGTGGTCCCCCAATAGGTGATCCAAAATTGTGCAGTTTGATTAATCTCTTGGCTATGTCCACCCTCGCCATATAAAAATAAAGTAAGTCATATAAAGTATGTGTGGTAATAGAAGACTTTCTACTCAGAATTGCATGTCTTCAGTTCTCCAAATTGTGACATACCAATATTACACCCTGGATTTAACAAGTTTTTGACATAAGTTTTCCAAATCTTTTCCCCAAAACTCCCACAACATTTTTGGGAGGGGGGGCATGGGCCACCATGCCCCCCGGCAGGCTAGGGATTTTATTTACAAAATCTATCTTTTTTATTTTTCAGAATAATGTATTTTTTAGTATAAATGTGATATGATTAATTCGAAAACCTTTGTCACTCCATACATATATCTACATATATGGCTTGTGTAAATATCTATATAATACAGCATACTGCACTGCCCGGAGTTGGAGTTGCACTTGTAACTTTCCTGGAGAGGGAACCTGCATTTTTTTAGCCGATTCCCACCCTTAATATAACCGAAAAAATTCCTATAACCAAAAAAAATAAAAAAAATGTCTTTTTAATATCGACCAACTGCATGTTTGGGAACCATATATGAATTAATCATATAAACTACTAAAATTAATATAAAGTGTTTTAAATTTTCTATGATGAATCCCTTTAAATTTTTTCAAGTTAATTTCACTTTAGTTTTTTTTCTCTTTTTTTCGCAGGACCACTGTCTCGCCATCCACTTTTCAACACGAGTCTTTTCCCTTTTGAACCCCTAAAGGCAGTGACCAGGGAGAATCTCCATTTGGGGACGGCCCCCGGGAACTCCACTCCAACGCTTCCCAACCCCTCACTCCTTTCTTCCTCTCCACGGCTCAAACCCCCCATCCCTTAACCCCCTATCTCACATTCACAAACGAACCAATAACACGATTTAACTTTTTTCCTTAAATCGTGTTAGAACGTATGAAGGTCGCGACTCATTCGTGTTAAGTCGTGGTCGGTCGGCGCGGTCGTATGGCGTCGCAGCTGGGTTTAAATGGGTTTTTAAAAATTTTTGCAATGAAAAAAATTTATAAAGATTTAACCCGACGAAAAGTCGTGTTCAGTGTATGAAGGTCTTTATGACAGTCGTTTTCAATCGTATGAAGATCGGTTTCAGTGTGTTGGGGGCGGGGGAAAAACTCATACGACCTTCATACTTTTTAACCAATTAAAAAACCGATTTTCTACGATAGGCCTTTCATGGGCTGCTAAAAAAAAAAAAAAAAGGGATGGATCACCCCCAAAAATGGCCTTAAAAACCTTCCCCCGATCAACCGGGTTTCCAAAACCGTGCCATATGAGGGGTTTTCCCCCAGGGGGACGGAACCTTAACACACACACAACAGACTACGACACACTTTCGTTATTTATTATGACTAGCCGCAAAGCTCCCCTCGGGCGGCTTTTTGGCACTCTGCGGAGAGCTTTTGGGGGCCTTCGGCCACCCCCTGTTTTTTGGGGGGCCTTGGGCCCCACCAAACGAATTTCCAGATACCCCTTCTAGTTTCCTAATCTGGATGTAGAAATGTATGTATTAACCCCAAAACCCATTACACACCCCCCCCATTCACTACCCTTCCCATCACACAACCCATTCATCACCCTTTCCCCATCCCCCCCCATTATTCCCTAAACCATCCCCTTTTCACTCCCCCATCCCCCCCACCCATTACCCATCGACCCCCCCATTCATCACCCTTCCCCCAATCACCCTACTAAAGGCGCCCCAAATTTTCTCGCAACCCACTTTTTCAAAATTTATCCAATAGGTCTAAAATAAAAAAAAAGGATGGATCATCTCATAAGGATTTAAAAAACCTTTCCCCCCTGGTCAACCGGGTTCCCAAAAAAAGTGGTTATATGGGATTCCGCCCGGGGGGCGGAACCATACCACAACCCAACACCCCACCACCACACCACACAACATACACACACACACCACTTTCGCTTTTATTAAATAGAAGATGACCCCGTGACCAAAATAAAAAAAAAATTGGGTTTGTATGAAGGTCTTGCCATCGTAGGGAGATCGTGTTTATTTTTGTAGTCGTATGGCATCGTAATGATTCGTTTTGAGTTGTTAAGCATATGGGGGTCGTAAGACAGTCTGTTTGGTCGTAGACATCGTTTTGGGGTCGGTTAAAGAGGTTAAATCGTGTTGTATCGTAAAATATCTTAGAGGGTCTATGAGTGTCGTGTTCAGTCGTAAAAGGTCGTATGAGGGTCGTATGAGGGGTTGTTTGGTCGTTGAGGGTCGTTGTTGGCGTACGAGGGTCGTGTTTGGTCGTATGAGGGTCGTGTTTGGTTAAAAAATTTGAAAATAAACCAAAAGGGGTCGAGCACGAATCAGCACATTTTTAAAACTTTTCTTAAATCGTGTTCGCAATTTCTAAATCGTGCATGTGAGATGGGGCTTTATCTCCCCCGGCACTTCCACTAAACAGCTCTCCCCAAGGCCCCCCATTTTCTCCTCCCCCTTGCTCAACCATGCACCCCCGCTCCTTATTTTCACCTGGCACTTCCACCCAACAGCTTCCCCAAGCCTCACCACCTTTTTTCTCTCCACTTGCTAAAACCCATGCACGCCATCGCTTACTCTCCCCGGGGCACTTCCACTTTAACAACTCCCCCCCAATACCTCCCCACCTTCTCTCCTCTTCACGTGCCCAAACCACCCCCATCCCCTTACTCTCAGCACTTTACTCAGCTCCTTCAATCCACATTTCTTCCCACCTCTTTACGGACATTTTTTTCCCCAGTGATGATCCCAGTCAAATTTTTAAATTCTCCGATACAACCAAACCCCAACACATCCTCCAATTTTTTGTAAAACCCCAGGTCTCAGAACCATACAGCAAGTTTATCAGCAGCCCTGATGTGTTTCCACCCACCCTCGCTATTAACAGGGCACCAACATAACAAAACTGTTCATTCTATTATTCACCATCACTTCTATAGATTCTACCTCTTTTTGGCGAGCCCCTTCTGTTGATTCTTCTTAACCACTGGACAGCAAAAATCTACCACCCTATTAGGTTTCGTAATCCTGAACATTTTTTAGGGCACCCTTGTCACTTCCTTGCAACGAATAGAGTTTTCTCCTTTTCCCATTTTACCGCACACTCCACACTGTCAGTCTCAAGAGACTGAAGCGCCCCTTTTTTCCCTATAAAAAAGTAAAGCCGGGAATGATAATACGAGGCGCGGAAAATGGGAAAAAAAAAAAATGTTTCCTATTATCTCAAAAACCGGATTTTTTTTTTTTTAAAACGTTTTGATTAAAAAAATCACGATTTCAACGGGTTCCCTGTGGGTTTTTAAAACCCCGTTTAAAAATTTCCTTTAGAAAGAGCGCAGTAATTGCTTTTTGGGATATTTCCGGAAAAAAAATTCCAGAAATCCCGGGACGGAGTCATACATCGTCAAATTTTAAAAATAAATTTTCATTTGTAAAAGTAGATACGATTCCGCATAGATGCTCTCCCTCAAAACTAAAATAAATGTTTGCCGGATAAAGGAAGATGTATGGTGGTCAATAAGCTGCTGGAAAGTGAACATCACAAAGTTTTGCAAAATATAAAAAAAAACTGTTATATTAAAATCGGATAACAAAAAAGAAACGGATAGTTCTTAGGGGGAATCCGGAGCTTAAAAAAAAAGTATTCATGGCATCTTGGTCTGGGTTAAAATTTAAAAAGTAAAAAATAGGGGAAAAACAATAAAGGTATTTTTGCCATTTTAACAGCCACAAATTGGGCGAGTTGTATTATATACAGACGTATAAATGATCGTACAAAAATTTATATTTTCTGAAGAACAAAAATACATGTTTAATAATTTTTCAAGATGCATTGTTTGGTTTGAAAGGGCGTACAATATATTTTACGGGGGTAAATAAACTTTTCAAAAAGGCTCAACAAAATTTCTTTAGTACATAAAAATAGGAAAACGAAGACCTAATTCGTATCACCATCAGAAAAACCCCCGATGAAAAAAATTTCATGAAATCCGGTGAAAAAAAAAAATTGGTGAAAATTTTTAAGGCCATGTATGGCCAGGATTTTATTAGGCAACAAAGATTTTTTTACGAAGACCAATTTGGGGTTTCCAGATAATTTCGGTATGCTCATTTTTAAATTATAATTAAATTTTTTTTCCCTACGTCTATAGTTTGTGTAAAATGCAAATCACTTTTCAAAATTTCCTACCACGTCCAATTTTTTTTTTTAATCGTCTTTAAAGCCGGTAATATGAAAAATTCTTTTCAAGATTAGGGAAAAGTTTTTCCAACTTTTACAAATTCTAACGATTTTTATAAAAAAAATTTATTTCCGATTAGCAACACTGGTTCAAGAGCAAGTAAGGCCCCCAAAGGTCATCCTACGGAGCGGCAGAGTGGTTGTTGAAGCTACGCTGGGAAGCAATAATGAAAAGACTGTGGTAATTTGGTGTTTTTTTAGAATTGGTTTTTACACGGATGATTTATTTTTTTTTTGCAATCGAAAAATTACTTTTCCCCGTTTTTTTCAAATTGATTGTAGGTAATTAAAATGGCATCAAATAGACGTCTTGTGTAAATCACCCAGGCAAAATTTTGTTTTCTGTGGACAAAATACACCCAAGCCACACTAGAAAAAATAACAGCAAAGATTAAAATTTGGGAAAAAGTATTTTTGACTGTAAATTAGGAGACCAAGAGAGGGACTGGGGACCACATAGTTGCTGGCCATGCAGTGCAATGTTAATACTTTGGATGAATGGTAATAGAAAAGCTTGCCGTTCTTAGTCCCCCTGGTTTTGCATTTGGGGAGCCGAAAAATCACTTTAATGATTTTTATTTTTTTTTGACAAAGATTGTGGTTTACAAAGACAAACAAATAAAAATCACGTACCCCCAAATGCGAATCAGCAAAAAAACCGTACCCATGATAAAAAAAAAACCACCACCAGTTCCACCCTCAACGACAAAAAGACAGCAGTTCATTGAAGTTTCTGCTAGTGATAGAAAAAAGGAAAAAGGATATATGTTCCAGAAAAGCAAATATTTCCCCCCATTTGTGAATCAAACGGGTTAAATGACCTAGTGCGAATTTGGAATTTCCAAAAAAAAACAGGCAAGTTTCTTGGTTCCCGCTTCAAGAATGGAAACTTTTCCAGCCAAACCCCCAAAGTTTCCCCTTTCCCCTATCCCGCCATTTGCAGTTTTCATCATTTTATTTCAGGAGGAAAAAGTTGTTTCTGCCAGATACAGTGGGCCGATGGGAAAGGGTTGGGGTCTCGCTATGATCCAAAAAAATAGATACTGTTCATTGACTCTAGTAAAGGTAGCCTTAAAGCTGTATTATGAAACGGCAAGCAAAACCCCAATACCTGTCACTGCCCCTGGCCTTAAAGAAACATAGACTAAAAGGAACTGTGCTAAGACTCATCAAATATAAGGACCCCAATGGAATATTTGTGGCGCCCCTTAAAATTGTATCATTACTTCTTGGGTAACAGTTTGGGGACCAAAAAACATATGTTTTTTTGCGTCAGGAAAGCAGAGTGACAAGAACAACTCAAAAAAAATGATTGGGCCCTTAGAAAAGAACAGATTGTTGGGGAAAAAAAAACGTGAAACACCCGCCTTATTGACACCAGAAAGTACTATTCCACCACTTCATATTAAAATTTTGGGCCCCTAACCCCTTATCCTGGAGTTAAAAGCGACAAGTTTTTAAAAATTCCCCGGCTGCATAGCGGATTGCGGCCCGTCGACAAAAAGATATAGGGTCTATGGATATCTATAGACTGGGTTTTTCAGTATATATGATATACTGTAATTTCGAAAATGTTTTTTCTATACTATTATCAAATTAAAAAAAAGTAAAACACGCTAAAGAAAAACCTTACGGACTGATTCACTTAAAAACTCTTCGCCCCTTAAAACTTTGCGAGTCAAATTTTATCATGAAGGGTATCAAAGGGGAAAACGCAATTTTTTTTAATTTCCTTTATGTATTAATTTTTGTAAAAAATAAAACCCTCTTAAAATTTTTAAATAAAAAAAAAATACAATCTGGTTTTCCCCCCTTGGGGTTTTTTTTTTTAAAATTTTATGCTTGCTAATTTTTTTTACCGCCCCCCGAAAATTGCGGAAAGCTAAAAATTTTTTCACTCTTTAATCCCTTATGATAAAGTTTTGAAATTTAAAAGATTTAATATAAATTATTTATTTTTGCAATTTTTCCCCTTGAAGGGTTTTTAAGTTTTTTTTTTTATTTATTTTAAAAACAAAAATTTTAAAACAAGTAATATTATTCTATTAACCTCATATGATCCGTTTTAATTTAAATTTATTTTATATATAATATATATTTATTTAATATTTTAATTTTTTATTATATATATGAACCACGGCCCCCGATCATTTAAAGGGGTACCGTCCAAGTCCGGTTTAATTCTATAAATTTCCTATAAAAATTCTTAATTATATAATATGGGTTTTAAAAATTTTAAAAATAAAATTAAAAATATTTAACAGAGCGCTCAACCCGGGTTTTTCACGACCAAATCCCGGCATCCAGTCATGTTCCATTTCTTAAAAAAAAACTGGTGATGGACACTTTTGTTGGTTTCCCAAAAAATTTGGAAACCCAAACAAAAACCGGAATCGTTGCAAAAACTGTTTTCATGAAAAAAGGGATCAGAATGTCTTTAAAATGGTTCATTTCCCTCTTTTGTTGGCCAACTTGGGGGCGTGAACACCGGGGGGCTTTCCCCCCAACAGATTTTATGGAAAAAAATACCAAGTCTTTAAAAGTGGGAAATTATTTTTTGGGTTTCCGCCAGGGAGATCGCCCCCACAAGCGACAAAAGGAAAAAGGGAAAAACACCAAAGTGATTAGCCAGGGATTCGATTTCGGTAGTAAAAAACAACAAAAATACTGACGCCTTTGGGTATGGTTGGAATGGCACGCATGGGTGGTAACTCCGCCAGCGGATTCTGCTTCTGTCTTAAGCCAGAAAATGGAGGAAAGACATCCTATTTATAATTTTTTAGGGATGCAAAATAAAAGTGGCCGGAAAAATAGCTTAGACGGCTTTCCGTAATAGAATCGGGTGAGGAAATATGAAAAAATAGGGTTTTCGATTACACAACATCTGACGTGGATAGAGAAAACTTTAGATATCAGATCTGAAATCAGCATCAGCAAGTTAGGTAGGAATTCAGTGCGTTCAGTCTCTGTAACAAAACAAAAAAGTTGAAATTGTTGCGTAGTGAATTTTAATTGTGAAAATCACTTTTCATAATAAATCTATCTTAAAAACTCAGAAAAGTAAAGTTCTTAACCAGAGAGAGGTCGCACGTACGTCTATAGTCCATGAGCCAGGCCAGCATATCGGTACCACCTGGGGTGGACTAAACACGATGGTACTAAAATGTTATAGAGTACTGTAAATACATTAAAGATATGATAGCCTTCCAGCACTGGTAGCTTAGTTGAATTTTTTGATGCAGATGGGGGTGGCTACCCATTAAAAAAAAAATCAGCGTGGACGCTCGGGGTTTTCCTCATTTCTTAAAATCAATCACACCGACCCCCCGTTGGCCGAAACTTTGAGAACACCTATGTAGATTGATCTCTACCAGAGTTGTTCTAGGTATTTTTAAAATTTCCTCATATTTTGGGATTTACCTAAAAACAAAAATTTGGGTATTTTCCATAAATTGAATAAATCCCTAAATATGGGAGAAATTGGAAAAATTATTTTAACAGCTCTGTAGCCAATTGATTCTCTACAAAGAGTTTCCCGATGTATATTCAAGTTTCACCATATTAGGGGTTATTATCATTATTTGGTGATTTTGTGATATTTTGGGGATAATTTAATATTGAAGGAGCAAACATATGAGACGGGGTCATGTAATGTGTTTGTTTGTTTGTTCAGGTAATGTTATGATGATATTTTTTTGCAGGGCTCTGTGCTGACGTCGGACGGCATGATGCAACATCAGCGAGGAAGAGGAGCACGGATCGGACTGCCCCCTTTTTAGATCATCCATGCTTGATGATGACAAGCGATGCTCTGGTGTCACAACAGGATTTGGAATCCTGGAACAACATGCTCAGGCTGCAGAGATCAGGCAGCATTGATCAGTCCTGGAAGCAGCCAAAGGGCTTGGAAGAAGGAGGAATACCCACACATACCATTATTCACCGTAAAGTTGTTGTCTCTTTACAAGAAGAAGTCACGATTCTATCCTTGCCAAGGGTGTCAAGATAGAACAGCAAGCGTCGACCACAGGAGGAGGGCATAAAGGGATGCGCCTAGTATAGCAGGTGTATGCCAAAGTATGTCTCTTCTGCGAGAAGTCAAGCAAGTACATGAAAGCAGCAAAGACAAGGGAGCCGGTCATCCAGTGTTGTGAGCTAGAGCAGATGAGAAGATCCGCCCAGAGCAGCAACAAGGAAACTCAACCAGAGAAATCCTTGGTTACTTAGCAGAGACCTTGTGCTGCAGAGGTCATACCCACACTTTTCGTGCTACAAACTCTCAGCAAAAGATTGATTACCCAGCGGCCGCCAGGTCTGGTGCAAGGTTGAAAATCAGGAAGAAAGCGAAATGGGAGCACGCTCGAAGAGGCTGAGATAGAGCCCTCGAGGAATATATTGTATATAAGACTGAATTATTTCCCCAACCCAGAGGTACTGCTATGATAAAACCTCACATCTAGGTGAAGAGATACATGATGTCCAGTGGTATTATCCAACTGAAAACCAGCGACAAAGAAACAGTGTTCGCCGAAAGATTGAAACCGAGTTGGGGTAATCACTACGCTTTGTCCCAGATGATTAAAGGAAAGCTTCTAAACTATCCCACGCAGCATCTCATGGACGCCTTGCCCGACAAGCACACAAAATGGACAAAAGGTCTGCAAGAAGCAGAGCAGCTCACTCTGGAAGTATTATAACCAAAGCTTAGGATGCAGCTGAGGAATGAGACCAATAAGTAAGAGGTGAGTCAGCCATGGCCTCACGATACAGATCAGATGTTATCGCAGCAGTCACTAAATCTGCACACCCTGCTGACAGGAGATGTTTTGTGAGTGTCAAAAACTCCCTCTAAGAGCTTCAACGTCTGCCACATCTGCGGCCAGGACTTGGTCTTTGCTGTTACCAGTGGCAAGACAAAAGCCACCCAAGCACGTACTGCTGTCCAATGATTGTAAAAAGTGTTGACAGGAAACACAGAACTGATCGACTCTGAAAATCGTTCTTGGCACTGTGTGTCGACCCAATGTTTGAGTAGATCGATACAGCCCTTTGTATCCAGAAGCTGGAATGTTCAAAGGATGACATTCCACTGCAGCAAACATCTACCATGTGTGTCACAACCCTGGCCTGGGATAAACATCGACCGGACTTGAAGAGACACTAAGTGGAGCTAGGTCATATCACAGAGTCAATGCATTGCTGTCCAGTTCCAGGTTGCAGGCTCTGTGCCAGAGAGGTCCTGCCAGAGATTACCCAAGTCCGAAGATAAGAAGCATCACTCGACAGCATCATTCTCGCAATATACAATGTTGGCGGCGGCAGGGCAACCAGGATTAGAGAATGCGTATGTCGACACTACCAAGAGGTTCAAGGATTCAAAGACCAAGAACCATTATGCTGGCTCTTACTCGAAAGTCAGACATGAGAACCAGTCATCAGCAGTTGGACTTGGGTCAACATCAAAATCCGCAGAGACATTGCAGTGGTACAGGACACTGTAAAGCTACCTGCCCACTATCAATGCTCCGCACAGAAATGGCCACCGTAATGAAGTCTTGGAGCAAAACGCATGCATCATGCAGTCCGTACAGCTAACCGATTTTGTGTGGCGGGTTTGATCAAGGCACTCTATGCCAAAGCTGCCGAGGTTCTCTGGAAAACAGAGGAAGTCAAGAACATTATATCAGGATGGGCGTCTTCCACACCAATCTGCAATCTCTCTCCACCATAGGGAAGAGGTTCTCAGGATGCAGGTCTTAGAGATGTCTGTGGTGGAAAATCAGGTGTCATCGAGAAGGATCAGTGTCAGGTGTGATGGACGGCCGGAGGTTACAACAGAGCAGTGAGACTGCACAAGCTCGTGTATGAAGCACTGATGAGGCTGCATGGAAAGGCTTCCTTCCATGGCTAGAAAGAAAAAACCATTAAGGGACAATACACGAATCGGATGAACACTGAAGAACATCAACAGCTTCCACAGCCAATGTGGTCTCAGAACCTTCAGAGCTGATGAGAGTGAATCATGCACACATATCCTGAAGCTCTTCCAAGTTATCTTGAGACCCTAAGAGATGAACACAACATCTCAGCATCGTGGATGTCATTACCTGGACATAGGTGAGATCATGCTGGACCTGGTTTCGAGCCTCCAGAGAAGTGCAACTGGATGCTTCACCTAGGAGCATCCGACAGATGATTACCGTTGTTGTTTGCCTCATGACAAGGGAAGATGGCCCGATTCCTGACCTTACTACTATGCCATGATCGTCTCGATGCCCAATTGAACACCAGAGTCATGAACACTTAATGCAAGGTGGCTTTCGGTCCAGACGGTAACCAGAATCCTTTGGACGGATTCCTGTGGACCAGAACATCCGAAGGAAGAGACGATCCAACAAAAAGGACACCCAGGACCACCAAGGGGGCACAAAAAGGCTTCAGCCTGAAAGGGGGAGCTGTCGACAGAGGTTACTAACTGACATCGGAGTATCGCAGCAGATACTTGAGGCAGTCAGGGCGATGGTAGTAGGCCAAAAGTATAATGACTTTTCAGACACCCAGACCTACAGGATGCCCAGGGATAGAAGAGATGAGGCGATGTCCAATCTTTAGTTCAACTGATGGAGACCAGCTGTGAACCATTCAACGCATGAGCAAGGAGATCTGGTCACTTTGTCAACTGCGACTACAGCACCACCAGAAGTGCCAAAGACCTTCTAGGTGCCCTTACAGAATAGGGAGAGTGAGCATATCAAGCCTTCAAGGAAAGAGCGCCTCTGGAGACCGATACGCAACTATACAGTTCGCATGACACGAGGACGAAGACGAACTGACGAACGGTCACTAACAGCAGATGAGCACGCTCCCAGGCCCATGCCAAGGAGTCTATCTTGAAGCTGACTGACAGGAACCTATTGGGCCAGATGATCCTTGTTGTGAGAACAGAAAGCTCAAAATGAGTGATGTCTTGGGCTCATCCCCTGGGGCCTTTGCCATGGGCACTTAGCCAGCGGTGATGGGTCTCTCCGCAAGGACACACAGGCTGCCTAGCAGGGAGTTGGAGCGCTGTTCTCCTGCAGTAGGTGATCCCCCCGAGCCTCTGCTACCATAAATTGATGGGAGGAGCCTGGTCCAGAAACTGAAGGGAAACGACAACACTTTTTCACAGCTTGCAGCACAGCACTGAGTCACGTTGCCATCGAGGTGCCCAAGAGCAGGCGCAATGATGTGTGTTTGACGTTACAAGGGAGACATCCATCAAGATGCAGAACGAGCAACAGAGTGCAGGCACAGGGATCCATTCAAGAACATTCACACATGGGCACAAATACAGCAGTGGAGAAAGTTACTCGGTAGTACGCCAACAAGCAAAGTTCATCAAGTTCCGGTAGCAAGAATGAAAAAACAAGACAGAGAAGCTCGAGGGCAAAGGGGCTGTATGTCACATGTGGAGCAGCTCTGCTCAAGATCACCAAAGAAGCGTGGGAAGAGGCTCCTGAGGCTTAAGTCAAGTCAAGAAGAAAGCAGACACACGCCTCCTTCTCCATGCCATTCATGCAGCAGAATCTGGGTACACGTCTGTCATTCATCACTGCAGGAGGATACAGACTCATGGTCCTGTGTCTGAGGCATGTGCCACAAGATCCCATCCCCACCTGGTTCCAGAAGTGCGGGAAGAAAGAACGGAAAGATCCTGGATATCACCACTGAAGCCGTACACTGGAGGCAGCGTGTGTTGATTCATTGATTGGTATGCATAGCCTTTACAGGCTGTGATACCGTCAGGTGCATTCGCTGGGCCGGGGAAGATGGTTGGGCGGGGGGGGGGTGGGGGGGGGGGGGGAAACGGGGGGGACACAAAGCAGGTGAAGATGGACAAGAATACCAGATGCTTTCCCGAACTGGGGCGCTCATGGGCAAGTGTCGCCTGAACTCTTTGAGAAGCTACAGAAATCACCTGCCACATGTACCTGCCACTACCCACACAACTGAGTGTGAACAAGCTTCAGGTATGAGCTGTTCCTGTGCGAGACGTGGAGAGGTGAGTAAGTCAACTCCCTCCTTGTGAGGTGACTGCCTTCTTCATGCATGCACTACGTGCAAACTACCAGCTGCGATCTGGAGGAGAAGTATGCAGAGCCAGCCATTTGTGCGAAACCAACAGGACTGCGGCTGGATGACAGAGAGGACGGCAAAGCTGCTGCAACGGAGCGAGGATAACCAGCACCAGATGATGTTATGCAGTACTGCCTGAAGTGGTGCGGTATGCGAACTCCTAAGTGCACTTGCCTCAGGAATGGCCTGAAGGTACGGACATGTGCGGTTATCCAGACGGCCAGAACAAGGCTATTGAGAAAGAGCCGGTAGCACAAACAGTCAGATTCCGAGTCTGACGTGATGATATTGAGGAGGATTAATTGGCCATAATAGTAATTACAAGCCCATGGCATGACTAGTGTGATTTACAAGGATGTATAAATGTGACAATTAACTATATTCATTTTAGTGACATTTAGGCATTCCTGGTCCCCAAAATTTGACATTTTAAAAAAATTCTGAATTTTCGTAGGGTGTGTCTATTCAAGAAGTGATAACGACCATTAAGGGTAGTGCTACGGCTTTTCAAGGTAACGATAAAAACTAACTTACAATCCTGTCGAAGATGTGTATATCGTCCTCTATCCAATGACCTAACATCCCCCAAATTTCATGCTTTATTGTCTTAAGTTTTTTGTGTGGTGAATTCTTAGTGTGAAAAAGGTGAAAATTGTCACGATTTCAACAAAAAAAAAAAAAAAAAATATATGCTCACACATTCAACTTCTAGCATGGAAATGAAAGGTTTGAGTCAGGACAACACTTTCCGTATGAGATTTACAATATCTTCTATCTTTTTTTTTAAATTATTTTTTACTGATAGGATGTAAAAAAAATGCAAACCTGGCCAAAAATAAAGGTTTGAAAAAAATATACAGGAGTAGGTTAACAATATTTGTTTTGCAATAGGATATCATGGCACACCTTTCTCTTCAAAATAAAACAAACCGAAATAAAAAGCATAGAAATGGTGGAGATTTTAGCTCCGAAAGAACAAAAACTTAAACTTTCCAGGAGGGGCGTTTTAAGTTCGCGGGGCCTTTTTAAAAAAGGCCCCACCGGCCTTATATTCGCCCCCTTCCCCCTCTAGTTTTTTTTTTTGTTTTTCAAACGTTTCCCTTTTCAGAATTTGGCGTTCTTTTCTTTAAAGACTCCTGCCCCATGTGAAGGGTTTCCCCAAAAATGGGGCACCTAAACCCCTCCCTGTACCCAACTTTGTAGTCGAGCACTGCTTTGCCACTGCAAAGTCTAGAATGTTTTTTTTAGCTTTTTTGTACTTGGAGCAAAATCTCCAAATACGAGAGTGTAAATTTTCATTTGGGTTTGCTTTTTTACCAAAAACATGCTTTCAAAATTGTCTGTAGTTAGCTTTTAATTCAGCCCCCCTTTTTTGGGCATTTTTGACGGCAATACAAAGGTATCTCATATTTTTGGTGAGGGGGGAGTCTTTTATTGGATGGCATTTTGTAGGGAGTAGTTCGGTAGACTGGGGGGCACATTTGGTTTTGGGGGTTTTCAACTTGAGAGCAATGAAGGAATGAGGCATAAATGTATCCTCATGCCCTTCACGCTCCCTCCCACATGACGTTGTTTGCCGCATGTAGTTTTTTGCAATTTTCCTACAAAAAAATCAGTTTTTTCCCTTTCCCCCCCATCATTTCAACCTTTTGTTTTCCTGTTTTTGTTTTGTCTCGGTTACCACTTTCCCTCATTTTTCAACGCTGTTCCTAATTTTTCCCCAACATGATTATGCACCCCCTTTTTTTCAATACAAACCATTATAGGGGCCTTTTATTATTGTTCAATGCACATAGAGCGTATAGGCAGAACTGTCCCGTCGGAAAAAAACACTGGTATGTGGGTTGTGGCAAGCTTCTCCCAAACAATTTCGGGCCCGCAGCTGTTCCATGCCCCCCAGAACTCCCGTCGTGTTTTTCTCGGTTTTGTGCCTTTTCCATCTTCCCCCTCCCTCTTACTATTTTTTGGGATTCTCCTTTTGTGCACTTTTACAGAATGGACAGTTTGAAATCAAATTTCAAATGTGTGTGCTGATACTGCACCCACAGCAGTTTACCGTGTGCCTGTTTTTTCCAAAACCCCCCCGTATAGACCTTTATATTATAAATACCGTCTTGACTGGTGTGTGTGTTTTTTACAGCATCCCGGTCTTTTTTCCCTCACCCCTTTTGCCTTCTTCTTCTTTTGTTTGAATATGCCCTTTCGTGTCCTGGTATTGGCATTTTAACGGGGCAACTCGTTGCTGATGAGTTTGTTGTAGGAAGGAACCCTAAACCAACTTCCATGGTGAGTACACCAACGGTTGTAATTGGGGGGTCATCAACCTTTCCGTCGCCACATTTGTTTCCCCGCCTCAATTTTAGGTGGGTTTAAAACCAAGGATTTTTTTACAAAAACGGACCTTTAAACTTTGCCCCTAACTTTGGGTGCACGCAAGTTTGGTGAAAAGTTCTCGTAGGAGCTTTGCTTCAATATGATGTTCTCATATTGAGGGGAAAAATGTCGCAGCGTTTTTCCACCTCCAACTTCCTTTTTTGGGAGAGAAAGGGAGCAGTGGGGGTGGGAGGACAAGGGGGGGCAGGTGGGGGCGTGCGTTTTCTGGGGACGCTGTAGGTGCTCCCTTCCCCCTCCCTTCTTCTCTTCCTGCCCTTTTCTTGCTTTACAGCTTTTTTTAGTTCTTTTGTTCTGTAGTTTTGATCTCGCATTTCCCCGTTTAAAAGGTAGGGGCAACAATAAGGGGAAAAAAATGGGAAGGGCGAAAGGGGCAGGGAGGGAAAGTCCTCCAAATGGGGCCTATGAAAGGGACTGAGCGGTGAGAGGGTGGGTTGGTGTATATGAGCGCGTGGGAAAGAGCCAGACACCCTCCAGAAATATACAGCAAAACAAAATCAAATTTATCAAAATTTGATACAGTAACCATTCAAAAAAAAGTTTTGACGCATCAAGGGGCCAGATGTTGCAATTTTTATATTTATTTTATTTTATATAAAAAAATTGAAAAGTGATACGCCAAAAACTTTTGGAAGTGATTATCGTACTTTGGACCCTTTTTCATCAAAACATGAAATTTTGGGAATGTACGATGAATTTCGCATTTCACCTGGTCACTCCCTTAAGTACCAGGTGCAAGGGTATCATATCAAAAAAATAAACTAGAGACATGTAGCAAGCTAAAAACCCTAAGAGAAATTAGTCACCCCGGGGGGTACGATATCCCCAAAATTTGGGTCTTGGCTCAGGATATAGTCTCTGACACGAATTGGGAGACTGAAGGCCCTTTGTTCCAAAAAAAAAAACGTTAAGCTGTGGAATGTATAAGTACGAGGCTGCGGAAAATGGGAAAAAACAATGTTTTCCCTATTATCTCAAGAACCCGGGTTTGTTTTTTATAAAACGTTATAGATTAAAAAAAATCCGATTTTAACAGGCTTTCCCCCGTGGTGTAAGCAGATAAAATTTCCCTTTAGAAAAGAGCGCGTAAGTGTGCTTTAGGGGGTATTTCCCAAGAAAAAAAATATTCCCGAAATCCAGGGGACGGAGTATTCATCGTCAAAATCTGTAATAAAAAATTACATTTTTAATAAGATAGTTCCCGCATAGATCTTCCATCAAAAATAAAAAAAATTTTGCAAGATAAAAGATGTTATGGGCTCAAAAGTGCTGGAAAGTGAACATACAAATTTCGCAAAATAAAAAAATGTTATTTTCCAAGACGGTATAAGCAAAAAAGAAACGGATAATTGCTTAGGGTAGTTTCTTGAGTTAACAAAAAGTTTTAAAGGGCATACTGGGCTGGGGTTAATGTTCAAGAAAAAAAATGGGGAAAACGAAAAATAAGGAGTTTTTGCCCCAAGCATAAGCAGCCGAAAATTGGTCGAGTTGTATTATATACAGACGTATAATGATTCAAAAAAACTTTGTACTTTTTCGAAGAACAATAATACATTTCCCAAAAATTTCCTCACAGCCCTATTTTTTCCATTTCCAATGCAAAGTTAATCAGAATTTAATTTATCCTTTCATAGTAAATCGGGAACCCTCTTCCTGTTTCATTTTTCCCACTTTAGACTTAAAATTTTTCAAGAGAAGAGTAACAAGACACCTCCGAACAAAATTGGGCACACCCCTTTTTTTTTACTCTCTTACGTCTTCTTTTATGGGGATTGGAACTAAGCGGGCTTTGTTTTCCCTATTTTTTTGTCCCCTTGGGCTAGCCTTGTGAATAAAACAATAAAAAAAAAAAAAAAAATATGAATAGTCTCGTTAAAAAAAGTAACCCTTTTTACTTTTGATCCATTGCAAAGGTATTTAACATTGTACCGCCATAAGGCAGCTTTTCCCAGCACCACTAATTTGATTAGCCCCCCCGGGGGGTGCTAGCACCACAGGTTAAGAAATACGGGTTAGGAGTGATTTCAAAGGGGGGGAGGGGGGGGGGGTGGGTTTTTTTAATTTTCATTTTGTAAAAAAAGGTCATTTTTTTGGGGGTCGGAACGGATTAATCCATTTTTTTTGTTTTATGCAAAAAGTGTTTGGTTTTGAAAAATTTGGGTTTTGGAACAACTTTTGGAAAAAAATTAATTTCGAAACCGGGGGCAGTTTATATTATTATATATATAATATATATATAAGAGAGAGAGAGAGAGAGAGAAAAGAGAGAGAGAAAAAAAATAATAAATTAATATAAAATATATATAATATATATATAATTTAATATATAATATTCTATTATATATATATATATAATAATAATATATATATATAGTTTACATCAAAAGGAAAAGGGCCCAAGGGCACAAAAAAAATGGGTAACACAAAGCCCGCTTATTTGCCAGTCCCACAAAGAAGACAATAAGAGAATAAAATAAAAACAGAGGGGTAGGCCAATTTTAGTTCGGGGGGTGTTTGTTACTTTCTTTTGAAAAGATTTAAGTTTTGAAAGGGGAAAAAAAAGAAACAGGAAGAGAGTTCCAGGGTTTTCCAGTAAAAAGGGAAAAAGAGAAAAGAAAAGATTAACTCTTGCATGAAAGATGGTAAAAAAGGGATGAGAATCAGTAGAAAGTTTGTGCAGGAGGCCGGGGGAGGGGGGGCGGCAGCATTTAGCAAGTTCAGAAGAGCAGTGGCATGAAAAAAAGGTAGAAGAGAGTAAGGAAGCAACTTTGCGGCGGTGATTAAAGTTTAAAGCAGTCTGTCAGAGGAGAGGAGTTATCGCAAAAAGATTTGATAACCCCGTTTAGGGAGCTTTATGAGGGATCCCCCCCAAATATGTGAGACTACCATACAGGGGCGGAAAAGGCCGTAGAGAGCAAGCAATTGGGAGGGAGAAAAAAAAAAACGCAGAGCCACAGCCACCCAACTTCTTAGAAGCGTTTTAGAAGAGAGAGATGTGAGATTCCAGTTCAGATTTTTAAAAAGGGTAGTCTAGAATGTTCATTGAGAAGAAAAGGGCAGTTGAGTGTCTTGAGAAGAGGGGATAGTTTTTGGTAGGTTTTTTTTCGAGTAGATAGATGAAGAAATTGGGTTTTGAGGGATTGAACAAAACAAGGTTTTCTTTTTCCCCAATCAGAAATTATAGAAAAAAATCAGAAGTTTGGCGCTCGATGGCACCTCCGTGAATCACTTTGTTTGTTGGTTTGGGGCGTCTAAAAACGAGTTTAAAAATGCAGGGTAGAATCATCAGGTAGGAAGGATAGGGCTTGAGTTTGACTTAGAAGATCATTAATGAATAATAGAAAGAGAGGGGTGATAGGACAGAAAATGGGGAAAAAACCACATTTAAGATTTTAAAAGAAGAACATGTCCCTCACAGTAGCTGCAATAGAAGGTTGAAAAGGAAAAAAAAGAAGGTACAGAGAGAAGGATAGAAAAGAATGAGGGTAGATTTGGAATTAAAGATTTGTGCCAGATCATCAAAAGTTTGAAGTCAAGGGAACAGGGAAAAAAAAATTTCACCGAAACCCCTAAAGGAGGATGACAAAATTCAGTTAGGGAAAACTAATCGCCCGAGACGCCCTTTACGGGAAAAGTACTGAGACAGATAGAAGATTTTTAGCGTAGTGCCTTAAAAATCTATATAGATATTATATATATATTTATATATATATATATATTATAATATATATATATATATATAATATAATATATATAATATATAGTATATTATTTAGTAATATTATATTATATTATATATATATATAATAATATATAATAATAATAAAAAGAGGCGTACCGCATTAGAAGGGCCGCTCCGCCACCCCCCCAAAACCCAGATAACTGGTAAGCACCATTGAGGGCTTTAACTTTTGCCCCGGGAGTGGAGAGTGTCCCCTCAGTAAGGGCGAAAAACAAAAAGGGAAAATAAATATTAGTTAGGGGCCAGAGCAGGGTAACACGCTGCTGAGCAAAATTTTCCCTGTTGAAGGGTGCCCCTCCAGGATGAGTAGCCGTTATAATTTGGAAAATTTTCTCGGGCAAAATTCCCTTATAAGAGGGGGGCCACGCTAGGCAGGGAGGGCTTTGGCCCAATCAGAGCATCCCTCCCTTAAAAACGTGACGATAACGGTAAACATACCTTTCCTTTTCTTTATGACGACTGAAAGTCAATGGGCTTTCTAAGGACAAGGATAAACATTTATTTCCCCACTGGTGAGGTTTAGTTTTTAAATTTTTATTTTTATTATTTTTTTTATTTTTTTTTTTTTTATTTTTTTTTTTTTACCAGTACTATTATTGTAGAAGGTTAGCGGTACAGCATTGGGGGGGAAGGGGGGAGTGGGCTGTGTCTGGACAGGCAGAACTTTTTTTTACCGAGTTCCCAAAGGGATGGTGGTAGTTTTAAAAAAAAAAAAAAAAAAAATTTTTACTGCATTTTTTTTTTTAGTGTGATAATAATAATAGTAGAAGTTTTTTTTTAATAGTTATATACTACACTACAGTCGTAGCCCTGTTGGGGGGGAAGATTTTTTTTTTTTGCGCGCTTTTTTCAAAAAATGTGTTTTTTCGGAAAAAAGGCCGGAAATCAATTATTTTGGTGGATTTGGTGTTTGAATGTACAGTCAATTAATTTTTGGCAAAAAAAAAAGGGTTTGGGCGACTCTTTAAGATCGCGCGGCACAGCACGTCGCGATCTTAAAACCCGGGTGAAAGCTACAAAACCCACCGTTTAAGAGCTGGACGTGCTGCGCACGGTGCGCACGTCGCAGATCTTTAAAACCCGGGTCAGAAAAACTGTAACCCACTTTTTAAGATCGCGAGTGTTCCCAGTCGCAGATCTTAAACCAGGGCAGAAACTTATGCGGGGGGGGGGGGCAGGCTCAGAGGGGATTTCGTAAGAAAAACCACTTAGGTCAGATTAAAACATTTACTTACGACAAAGTTTTAGAGGGCCCCAAGCTTATCGGAAGTTTGCTCGAATTTCATTTAGACTACAAGTCCCCCAGAGCCCCCGAAATTTATTGAAAACCCCCTATAATTCCTTCAAACTCACAGAAAAAAAAATACTCAAGCTCGAGATTCGAAAAAATTTTACGAGGACCCAATTTTTAGAGTGCAGAACTTCTAAGGGATTTTTTCCCAAATTTCATTC